>VZTL01059338.1:1738-13471 GCA_013400535.1 Scopus umbretta
TAGAATGAACAATACTGGCATGACCTTAGATTAAAAATTCTTAAATTGACTTAAGTTTGTGTTTATCCACCTCCTTGATTAGCCATCCAAGGTGTGCCTCAATTTATAAGTGTTAGGCCACTAGAATGTGGTCTTTCTTCCCATTACTGAAATTTAGCCTGAGCCTTGAGTATTTCATGCCTTGCCTACTCATGCTCTTGACTCCTCCAAACTGTTCTCACATAAATCTTCCAAAATGTTCCTTTATGCTTTTTCATATTTTGGTTAATTATACTGTCTTTAAATCATTTAGCAATTTTCCCTACTATCGTAAACTCAGGTTTCTTCTTCCTACTCTATATTGTTACTGGTAAGAGTAGTAGTAGTCCACCTATAACTCTTAGCTAAGTAGACAGGCTATTTTGAATAAAAACTGTTTATGGAACCTTGCATAAGACAGTTTTACAGAATATTTATCTGTATCTTATCTATACCAATAGTTTCCTTGAAATGTCGTGTATATTATATATGCACATTTTCCTTCACTCTTATATGTAAAACTCATTTAAGAAATGTATATGTGATCCTTAAAATAAAATACGGGAACAGTTCCATCTTCTCTGAAATATCAGTTCCTTTAAGGATTTATTTTAGGTAATCTAGTCTGGAAGATTTTACTTCTCGTACTGTAGGATTATTCCACTTTTTGTTCTAACACTGAGGAGAGACTATTTTTCCGATATATCATGGAGTTTTTTATCATGTTTTATGGAAATAGTAAAAGTGGGGTCATTGAGTTTGTATTTATCACATCTGTTGCAAAGGTAGATTCATTACACTCAGTGAATGTGCTATGAAAAAGCTATTGTAAGTTGGTTTTGTTCTAGTTACCTGTTATGATAAGAAGTACCTGATAAGCTCTACAAAACCAGCATTTAGAATTATAAATTCAGTATACTATTTCTATTTTTTCTGATAGATCTAACATCAGTTTTGATGGCCATGATTTAAGTGAGGAGCTCAAATTGGCATTTTTATTTTTCTCTCATCATGCTAGGGTACTCTGTGACATGATTAATATGCTGCTTTTGCAGTGGAGAATGAAGATGACTTTTCTTTAAACTAGACATGCGATTGCACTATAAATGGTTCTTAGTAACATCAGACACTTTGCTTTCCATAATAAATGTTGTCAACATTATCTCTTTAAAACATGTGGAAGAAGAAGAGTCTTTGTGGTAGCTGCAAAATTGAAAGTCATAATTCTGTAAAACTTGTCACATTCTTTTTGTTTCCCAAACTGTTTTCAAAGAACTGTATAGAATTTTTCAATTCAACTAAAGCTATTTCCATGGGAAAAGTTCTAAACAAATGAACCTGCTGATAAGGGGCTTGTTTAACATACTGTTCATATATTAACCTCCTACCTTGTGTTAGGAGCCCATGGAAATTATTTATTGTGTGGATAACAATTTCTGTGTAAACTGAAGGCATTTGCAAGATCTGGCCTAGAAAATAAACTAACTCTGGCTTTTTAGGGTGTTCTTTATATGATACTGTTGCAAAGGTATACCTGTAGGACTATTTTTCTTGATTATGGATCTTCAAGACCATTTTGCAAGTTTTGGTCTAATCATTCTATTTGCATTGCAAGTATTTTAAGAGAAAAAAGAAGTAACTTATTGACCGTATTTTGTCAAAATTACCAAATTTATTAGCAAACTCAGTGATTAAAAGATGGAATTTTCAGCTCATATTTTGAATTCTTTGATACTGAAGCAGACTGTCTTAATCATACAATATTCTATATACCAAGTTCATGGTCTTCATAACTGATCAGAGAGACTGTAAATGCCCCCCCATCCCTGGGAAACATTCAAAGTCAGTTTGGATGGGCCTCTGGACAACCTGATTGAGTTGAAGATGTCCCTGCTTATTGCAGTGGGCTTGGACTAGATAACCCTTAAAGGTCCCTTTCAACCCAAATCAGTCTATGATGATTCTATGATAAATATGTAAGCCGCCATATGTGTTAATACACACAGTTTGTATGAAAATTATTCAATAACAGTAAGTGTATCAAAGACAGTATCTTCTCATGAGGTTGTTACGTCTTATTCAGTAGAAATGAACAGTAAATTAGTCTCAGCAGAACCCAAAGTCAATGTATATGAGAACACCAATTGTGTTACAATAGGTAAAATGAGAATAATTAGACATTAGCATAAGTGAAATGCTTGCTAAAATACTTGCATAAATAAAAAACATGCTACTAGAAGATTTCCAGATAATAGATAATATGGTTTTAGTATTTAGCCCATAAAGATTTACCCTTTGTTAACTGATCTACATATAAACAGTGCTGTTAATACTAATGAATATTTTATCCATACAAATTCTCTATCTGGTTGGATATCTATTTCCTCCTAATGAGATATTTATGTGAAGATTTTCACATGTATTTTTTCAAGCTATTTTTAACATGTCCTTTGAATTCAAACACATTGGAGAAAAAATGTGACACTAGTATTTGTTCGGAAAGCTTGTTGCAAGAATAGCATAACCTTTATGCATACACACAGAATTGTATAAAATAAAGTAGATTTTCCAGGAGGATTTTATCAATACTTTTTGTTGGGTTTAAGTACAAACTTCTTAGAAGGCAAGGGGAGGCAAGGTAAAACAAAGGAATGCAAGGGGAGACAAGGGAAGGGAATAAAACAGCTGTTGGATGGAAATGTGTATTAACTCTTAAAAATGCAGGGTAAAGTTAGAGTACATGAGTAACACAACATACTGAACATGTTAATTTGTCTTCAGAAGGATTTAAACTGGTGGCTGTCAGTCTTCAGAGTCTGAATTTTCTTTGGAAGCCATTCACTTCAAAGGAGCTTGTCTCCTTTAACAGAAAGACCATCATGGGAGATCTTTTTCTCCTTGCTGTTCACCTCTTATGAGGAACAGAAAAGAAGAGGAATGAAAATTAAATAGGCAGGAGAGGAAAGGAGTTTAAGAGTAAGAAGAGTGGTCACTGAGTAACCCAGACCAAAAGCCTGAACATAAATTGTTACACTGTCATACTGTGCTCAGGGTCGGGAATCTGCAAAATAGAATATCTGTAATCATGACTGCACAAAAGCGTAGATATTATTATGATTAAACTGTGGAAATATTTTGGAACTTCATTGTAATATGAGCTAGATGGAGAGGGAAATTAAGACCCCATATATATGGAAGAGAGAAATGCAGAAAGTGCTCTGAAGCTCACTTGATAGATTGTTCTGTAAAGGCATGACAGGAAGGGGAAGTATCTTCCACTCTTTTTGTAGAAAAATACTTTGCATCTGAGAAGGAGCTAGTGTACATGAAGTATAGTGGTTCTTGCCCATACCGGCATAAAAAAGCTCAGTCAAGTTAACTTATACTGTGGCTGAAAAACCTTTCTGACACCTAGGGGATACGTTTTAACAACTATACACTCACTCTATTTGATCCTGTTGTGGTTTAGAGTAAAACAAATGTAATTTTTTTTTTCAAATACTTTTTACCTGTATAAATACAAACACTTCTATGTTTCAGTAGCAAAATCCAACCTCAGAAAGATATAAAAGGGCAATAGTCTACATTTCCTCTATCTTGAGAGTTGGTTCACAGCATTAAAAGTTTTATAACCTTGGTCATAAAGCAAGCAGTTCTTTTATAACAACAACAACAACAAAATTCCTGCACTTTTTAATGACCACAAACATAATCAGTTCAAAAATGTGGGATGTTTTTGTTAATAGCATACTGGGCCTCCAGACAAATAGTGAAAGTCGTAAGTATTTGTCAAAATGAAACAAAGTAGGAAATGACAGAATTAATGTTCACACAGTGAAATGAAAACATGGGATCCTTTTTGTTTGTGAAATAGGAAATCATCAGACAAAATAGTTTAAAACTATGCTAAAATGTTTTGTGATGAAACTAACAATATATCACCAACAGTTTACAGACACCTTGTTTTTCTGAGTCTTTTTTTTTTCTTTTGTAGCCCCAGAAGAATGGCTCACCTAAAAACCTTTCCTCATTTTCAGCAAAGGAGACAGAACTGACTGTAAAGGAAACAAATAATTTGGGCAATGGCTCCACAAGGTGTGTGTGATAAAACATCACCACTGGAGTTTTTGTTCGGGTTCTCCCCCTCCTGTGAAACAGAACCAGGGAGCTTACCGGAACAATAATTTTTCATTTTTTTCCCCTCTTTTTGGTTTTACTTTAACCTAACTCTTCTGCCCAGAGTTTTCTCTGGTTCTTCTCCCCATCCGCTCATCCTGGCACTGCAGGGTGCCAGTACCTTCTACCCATATGCCCAGAGACAGGTGCTTTGGGCACTCCAGGATGCTAAACTTATTAATATTAAGGACAACGGTGCTATGCATTTTTTTGTTGTTATAAGTCTGCGCTTTTTT
Source organism: Scopus umbretta (assembly GCA_013400535.1). Taxonomy (NCBI): domain Eukaryota; kingdom Metazoa; phylum Chordata; class Aves; order Pelecaniformes; family Scopidae; genus Scopus; species Scopus umbretta. The sequence goes on from VZTL01059338.1 coordinate 6,169, forward strand.
TTCTGGAGAGATGTCAGATCTGTCTCGGTGATATAGCTTTAAGTGGAGCAGTGAGGTAAAATTGTTATTCTGGGTGAAAATATGGAACACGCAGCATTGCCTGAGACAGCTATTAATGTTCTGTTTACTGGCTCCTGGGAGATGCAGCATCTCCATCCTTTCTGAAGGTAGCTGAATGCAGAACATCTGAGAGATTAACTAGGAAAGACCAGGAAAACCTGCAAATGAACATACAATGAGAAATGTAAGACAGAGTATAAAGATTAAATCAGCTGTGGAAGAGCAAATTAAAAGGAAAATAAAAGGATAAAGGAAGGCATCAGAAACATCAGGAAGTCAGCTATGTGTTCCTACTCATAGGTGTACGATATCCAGCTGAGTGACAGTATTGCAAAATACAATTACATCCTTGCTTTCCATTCAAAGTGTTTCACTGGACAAACATGTACTCTTGACTGTACACTGTGACCAATATATTCAGCACTTGTTTCTTCTCATATCTTCTGCAGCTACTTTTTCTTTTGACCCTTAAAAGCACTATTTTTAGTATTTTGAGGCAAACAACTAATGCTTCCTTTAGCTGCTATTTTGCTGAGGTACCTCAGGGCGGGATAGACTTTACACCACAAACACCTACAGAGCTCCCGTCCTGAGCAGGAGGGAAGGGGACATCTTCCCACAAGTCCCTTTAGCTATCACAAAGACAAAGGTCAGAAAGTTACAAGTCCTTGTTCTAGCATTTTCCAGCTGCTACACGTGATCTGTGTAGTTTTAGTGATGGCAGCATCAGGCTCCTGTGCTTGGTGCAGCTTGTGATTTTTTGATGTTTTAGTCTGACTTTGTCAGCTTATATCACCACAAGCTGCTGATCTTGAGTGTTAAAACTGAGCCTTAGAGATAAATAATTAGTTGCAACAACTTGTGAAGAGCTAATATTTTATATCTATGGCTTTTATTCACAGGGTAGATAACAAAGTAAACATCTATTCGCTTCCACCAGTGAATAATGTTGGGGGGAACGTTTTTCTTCCAAATGGAACATTGCCAGGATCACCATGGCAAAGTGCAGTAATCAATAATGAGCTAATCAATACACAGTGACTGCACTGAGATTCTTTGGTTTAGATCTCCACAGACATTAATTTCTTCCTTAACTTACATCTTTCTATATAACACCTATATCACATGTACATACACATGTGTGTATACATCCACACATAGTCATAAACATAGATAATTACTAAATTTAACCTTGGAAACTTTTTTTTTTTTTAAAATATAATTATTGTAGCTTTAGCTCAATGCATATGCTAGTGTCTATACACCTCTGGGTTTTTTTAGCCATATGCTATCCCCAACAACAATTGAAAGAAGCTATTTCTTTTTCTACATCTACAAATTCAAGCAAACCAGAAAACATCCAGAAAGCCAAAACAAAGTCTGGTTTGTAGTAAGCCTGATAGTAGTATGCAGCTAGATAGCTAGAAATTAAGTAGTCTAAAGTATAAATATGCATCTTTGCACTGAGTTGCCCTGAAAATGATCAATATACTAATGCAAACTTATTTTCAGTGAGATATGGGGAATGAATGTTAAAATAACTGTATATATTAATTAATACATGTGTTATATTTAAAATACATTGTTTATTCATTTTGGCTTATTGATATATAGCAATTATTTTACAAAGGTACTCTATGCATTCAAAAGAAAGCTGTAAACCAAAATTAAATATTCATATCAATACAGTGACTAATCTGTTAAGCATTTGTATTTAAATTGGCAACTATCTTGCCTTTCTTCATTATAAAAAGTAACAAAAAAAACCTCAAAAGCAGAACAAAGAAGAAAGAAACAAAAATTAAAGAGCAGTTTAAAGTAATTCTACATTACAAAAAAGTGAAATAGAAGATAATTTTCATTACAATTAATAGTGTAAGATTAGTTCTTTAGACTATTCAAGGCACTTTGGTATCATGGTAATTAGTTAAGGAGCGAGTTATTAAGTATCTATAATTGCCTTAATTTCTTTTAGAAAATTAATCAGCAGATATACTTAACCTGTGTAAATAAAACAGGTCTGTCATCACCAGTTTTGTATGATAACTTAAAGAAGATTTGACCAAGTTAAGAACCCTTTGACTCATGGTGGGATTGCCAGCATGCTCTGCTTTGTCAAAAAGAGCTGAATTTTCACCTGCACCTTTGAAGTGTACAGTAGGAGGAAAAAGAAAGCCCAAGTGTCTACTAAACCATGTCCTGGAGCGCAACATCCACACGGTTTTTGAACACCTCCAGGAATGGTGACTCCACCACCTCCCTGGGCAGCCTGTTCCAATGCCTCACCACTCTTCCAATAAAGAAATTTTTCCTAATATCTAATCTAAACCTCCCCTCTTGCAACTTGAGGCCATGGCAGCACAGCATTTCAGGAACAGCAAAGCCATTATTGTTGCCCATTTTTACCACTGCTATATTTTATCACGCTTAGGAGTTACAAGCTGCAATTCCATTTGTGTATGTCAAGTATTCAGCAAGGAGGCTTTGAAATTACAGTTTAACTTTCAGCAGAGAAAGCGGTGGCAAGTGATCTTTCTGTCACATGTACTTCATAGCTGAAAATAAAAAGGAGGCTTTTAAAGAAATGTTAATCTAATTAACATGGGGTGGTGCCTAAAACTACAGTAACCTCTGTTGCAGTCAAAATACATGAAGTTATAAACTAAATGTCTTTGTGTTATGTGGTACTAAGCCAATGAATAGTTAATGAAATATTCTGTCCCTTCTGTCACAGTAGACTATACCTATTTGACCATAAAAGCCAGATGCTTTTTTTTGCCTGATTTCCCTCCTGTGTTGTGAATTTTGTGGTTTTGCCTAGTTTCAATAGGAGAGGTGCTGTGCCTTCTGCTTGACCTGACCTGTACAACCTGACACTCTCCTGGAATATGGTGCATGCATTTAAAGATAACTGGGAAGATAACTTCTTTCTTGGGTAAATGCTTTAACTAGTTCTATAGCAAAAGCTCGAAGCCAGTATTATCTCTTCCAGTCCTGTTTTTGAGTCAGTGTGTATTGTACAGATGAAAAAGATGTCAACATCTTTTTATGCATACCCTGAGAACAGCTTCTGGAAGAGCTCTTTCAGGGAATTTGGATGAAAGGATGTCTCTTTGTGAATCCCAGACATCTTAGGAGGCTACAAATGTTAGTGCAATTTAGTTTTCTGGTGAATTCCCAGTTTTATTGGGATTACTCTCTTATGCTTTGCCGGGGTCGTCCCCTAGCTGACTAATTGCACAGCAGTATTCTGACTGGGATACTCTTGGGCGTGACCACAGGCAGACTTTGAGGTACTTTGAAACCAAGAGTGTTAAAAATGAGGACACTCAGAGATCTCAAGAATCTCTGAGAGAAAGTTAGGTTAAAAGGAAGTTTTGAACTTGGTTCCCTAACCTGTTAGTTACATGAGCACCTACATGATATTTGGAATCCTACTGTTGAAGAATAATCCAGTGTAAATTCCTTAGATACATTTTACTGCAGTATTTTATGTAGTCATAAAGTGTAAGACACAAACCAGTATTTTTTTACCATGATCAGGATTATTTTTGTTCTTATTCTCTAACTTATAAAAGTCTCATTTGACTTAATCTGATGAATGATTTTGTTGACACAGCAGGCTAATTGCATAAAGTTTCAGTAAACATGATACTTTATTTCATGACACTAGCATCCAGCTATCCAAGAGCAAAGAAGTCAAGGTCCTGGAGTCAAGTTCTTTTAAAACGTCAATCTAATGAAAATGGCATACTAAAAATAAACAAAAAATTGTTGATCTGTGGGCTTCTTACTTTGTATTAAAATATTTTAAACTCTTGGGTACCAATAGTCTGGCTCTAAGACACAGTAATGAGGTCTGACATAAGTAGACAGCTACACTGTAATGAGGAATAATTGGCTGTAATATGAGCTCAGTGGAAACTGCATTGTACAGAATAAAATGTATTTTGCATGCAACAGAGTATTAGACAGTGGAAAGTTTGTAATCTGTGCAATGACGTGTAGAGCCACAAGACACCATAAACAACATCAAAAAACTTTGCAACACTCATTATAAAGAAAAAAAGTAAGTTGACAAGTATAAAAATAGTTACTATATTAAACCAGTACATAATACAACATCTGTATGATTTATGAGTGCAGCTCTTTTGAAAATATGATCAAAGAAAAAAGGTGGATTATACTCTGCAATAAATCTCATATACATTTTTTAATCTGACAGAAAAGGTTTAAAACGCAGTCAGTATTGTAAAGATACCAGCATCCTTTTTTTTTTACACTGGACTAGAATAACAGGATGTCTCAAGGTCATTGATGGTTTACAGTTCTGCTACTGCCAATTCTATGCTGTTTTCAGAGAAAGCTTGCCTGGCTCAGACCCTCTTCAGTCATATCACTGTGGGTGAGATTCATCTGGCCAAATCTAGACATCTCTTCGAACATGTGGCTAGTGATCTAAAACCCTATAATCAAAGGAGAGATTGACACCTCTAGGGTGCAATTCATCTCCTCCCGCAGTAGATGCTCAAAGTAGGTCATATGAATCATACCCTACAGTGTCTATTTCTTTCCACTAATTATGAAGGGATCATAGAGGGGGAAGGTCACAGGTAGGTATCTCTGCAGTAGATATCTAAAGATAGGTTAGATGAAAAGCACCCAAATGTTGACCCACAGGAATAAGTGATTGCAGTAGATGGCTACTTAGCACTACTTCCAGTGTGAGCGGATTTTCAGTGAAGTTGGTCCAGTCTTCACAAGCAACCTGCAGAAATCCTTTGCTATATTAAAGGGTATGAAAATACTGATTAGACACATGATAGTGCTTCTAACTGTAAACATCAGCAAGCTGTTGACACAAATGTTTTTGTAATGAAAAAAATTACATTGTCAGAGTATGGTCATCTTTGAATACCAACAACTAATGAATCCTTGGTGTTGACTCATCAAAAGTTTGTGATAAAGAACAATAGCTCTACAGCTCAAGTTGATCATTGTTTTCTGAAACTGCTGTATTCTTGTTGTATGAAAAAACATTTTTTTTTGTATTGTGTTGTAAAATTGTACTGTATCCTTTCAAACACAGAATTTAAGGCCTTTTCCCACATTCATACCCTCTAACAGCAGAAGAAATGTAAAGGCTTATTGAAAGATGCGAGTATTTAAGAAGTCAGTAATCTCTTTTATTCCCAGAATTCTTGGTAAAACGAACTGAGGTTTACTACTGTGCTGACAGCTGTAGATTGAAATTACAGGATTTTGTGGATGATGAGAAAGCCTGCATGTACTTTGGCAACAGCATGTGACTGTGGTGGAAGGGTTGGTATTTTTTTCTGCTGCATGCTGTCATATTTCTGTGGGTGAATGATATGAAGGAACACGTGCAAGTTCATATAAGGCCATAATGCAGGAGAATGAACTTCTGGCTCCCACACTATTTATTTGGTTCTAAAGTTTTATACTGCAATTTTCTCCCCAGGTGTCTTTTAAAGGAGCAGTGCAGGTTGGCAGCTCCCCAGGGTCAGTGTGCAGGGGATGGTGGAGGCTCCCCAGGGCAGCAGGGCAGGGCCTGGTGGCCAGGGGGCCCATCCCACCAGCCCAGCCAGGAACAGGGCAGCCAGGGGGCACTGGGGCAGCCCCAGGCCCAGGCATCGGGCACCTCCTTGGAGATAGGGACAGGCCAGGCCTGGGGAACTGGAGACCGGCCTTGCTGCAGTGTTGCCAGGGCAAGGGCTGATGGCCCTGGGGGGCTGAAATGGGGTCCTGGGCCATGGGCAGGGTGGGGGGAACCCCATGGAGGGTCGTCAGGGACAGTCAGAGCTGGTGGTGCCCTCAGGGCCCTGACATGTATATTTCATGGCTACATCAGAGTCACTTTATTAATTTACTGCACTAACCTTTTGCCTAAACTCTATTTTATGTTTCTTGTAACTGATGAATCAGTTTTACAGTGTGCTAAAGGTTTTTGACTATAATTATCTCAAATTAAATTTAATTTGCTTTAATAACCTTAATAGAATGAATTTATTGTCTTACCCTGCTTTCAGGTTTGTCCAATTTTTTTTTTCTTTTTTGGTGGAGTTTGCACACACAAAGGCTGCAGTCACTCAGATATACTGAATTCAGGCTAATACTTACACTGAAGACAATCTCTACATGTTTTACTACACAAACATTTTTAGCTTTCAATGTTTACAAGAGAGAATCCTCTAATATTAATCTATCATTCCACAGGCAGCTTAAGGAAGCTCTGGGATGAGAACAGAATTGTGTGTCAGCCTTTGAAAACAGGTCTTTGCTAAAAGGACTAGGTCAAAAGGAACCCTTGCTGGTTTCCATGTTATATTTGCATAACCAATCTCTTCTACATTTAAAAAGTCATAAAGTGTTTGTTTTTTTTTTAACATATACAATCTGCAATATTTTCTTTAATTTGCTTCACAGCTAATATTTTCTTAAAATAACTTTTAGCATAATGCTATCCAACTGAAAAGTCAAGCTTTGAGTAAAAGTATTAATGCTAATCCTACATTTAATAATAATCTACCTATGTAGATATTTAAAATGTTGTATTAATAAATTATATTTCCATGATTATTATGTTTTCTGACATTTCATAGATGGGTAGACTTCAAAATCAGGAAAGTCTATTGTGACACCTAAGAAAAACAGAAAAGTTAATTTGAAAAGTAGGATTTGAAAAAAAGAGGTACATGATATCAAGGACAAAAATAGGGTCAGAAAATGAGAAATTTAGTCCACTGCCAACAGGCCTAATTTTCTCATAATGCTATAAAAGTATTTATCAGGGTTTTACAGGTAATGTGGCAGCAGTGAATAATGCATTAGCAGTCTATTATGGGTCTCAAACACGGAAGAAGTTCAAAATAGAGAAGATCACATGTTTACACTAATGACATATAGACTTTTTGCGTCTATTGGCTCTGTTGTCTACTTTGTAACTTACAAGATATATATATAAAAAAATTTGTGAAATTATCTAATTTATTGCCTATCAAAACCTGATGTGGCTCATCATTGTCAAATACCTTAAATGTTTCTTCTATTATCTGGTTATTGATATCTTCAAATATTTGTAAATTTGTAAATATTTGTAAAATACTCTTGGTTTTTAGGATGCATTGCCTCTTTTCCATTATTCCTTATCAGATCTGTTACGTAAACTTCCTAAAAGCCTTTCCTGCCCTTCTCTGAATTTCTCCTAATATATACTTTTCAG
>VZTL01059339.1:0-10497 GCA_013400535.1 Scopus umbretta
TTTTGGTTTCTTTCTGCCTGGGTCATTTCTGTGGCTTGGTTTAAACTTCGGGCCCACATATGACAGTATGATGGGGAAGGTAACAATTTGCAACTCAGTTTAAGAAAGGAGGCAGGATGCCCCAAATTTTCTAAGCTTTCTGAAGTTTCACACATGACATAACAGTGACGCTAGTCTTCATTTATTCCTATTTCCCTGTGGCCAGACATGATAAAACAGTCAGGTGGTTCTCATTGATATATAACATTGATGTCACTGATCAACTTTTGTAAAATACCCAAATTTCTCTCTCTGAAGAGATTCAACTTAAGCTACTAGTGCAGGTTTGGACACAAAATACCGGTTTGACTGCTCTCTAAAGCACCCTATGCTAGGTATGTATAACAACTACCATTGTACATAGAGGTCTGATCACATGTTTTCTAAAAGGATTTGGAGAAAGGCAGAGAAGGATATTAGAATCAATAGAAAATACCTATCTTACAGTATGAGACTAAAATAGGTTTCTTTAGACTATACAGCAGGGGCTGAGAGCTAGTGAATGTTCCTTGTAAATACTCCGTGTTTTTAACAACAAAGAATGATAGGAGCTGTTTAGCTTTTTTTAAAAAAAAAGTGTGGTAAGGACAAAGGGATATGTACTGTAAGGCAGTGAAGTGTGGAAGAGAATTCCAGCAGAAGTAGTGGAGGTAAGAAACGTAATGAATTATAATCTGAAGATTGATCAGTTTATGAAAAGCATGATTTTGTGGCTGTTATGGTATACATAGTTTTGTTGCCTATATTAGGAAGTGTTCTAACTCACCGACTCTGGTGTATGTATATTTTAAATTATCATTATTTAATCTGAACAAAAGCTTTTACTAGTTTAGCTGATGTGAACCAGTTAACAAAAGAACTTGCATCTTCATTTGACTGCTTACTTTTGAACTTTGACCCTGATCCTGCAAGAATTTGTATGAGCTTAATTTAAAGAAATGCAAGCATCTATAATGATTGCAGTAAGTACAAACTCAGCATATTGTGAAGTACATATGGGTTACAAGGAAATGTGCTATCACCACCTATATTCAAATAAGATCTCAGAAGACTGTTGTGGTGTTAGCTGATAGAATATTTTTCAGCTATTCAGTTTACAGAATAGCATTCCCAGCAGCTGTCACCAAATTAGGGTCTTGAGCTAGTCTCAGTCTGAGCAGAGCATAGCGATTTGGCAGGAATCACAAATGAGCAGCAGTCATTGATTTGCTGTGTGGAATATGAATGGCAGAATACTTTGAGCATTAACCCTGAAATGCAGCAGATAATTTGAGAAAGATTTTTAAAAAAATATTTGAACAGGAGACTTCTTCAAAACAATAGATGCTGAAATTGGAAATGCGTAGATAAATTATGCATTCAACACGAAAGATCTCACATCATATAGGAATGTTTTGTCTCTTAGAACAGTGAGCTGAAAGGGAGACGTCAGAAAATGGAGCAGTCAGAGCAATCCATATTTTCACATCCAGTTTAGTTTCACTACAGTCCTGCCCTAATTATTTAAAGCCAGCCTAGGACAAGAGTGTCTGTCAGTTCCTCTATTTACACCACCTTTAAGTTTTCTGTGGAGACAGTGAACAAAGTCCCCATGGTGTTCTGTAACTTAGATTCTTGTTTTAGGAGTAGGTACATGATAATTAATTTGGAAGTAAGGTATTGTAAAGCCAGCCAAATAAAACCACTTGTGAAGTCTGGAAAAGACTGATCCTTAAGGTTTAAAAAGGTCCAAAATCCATCATCATGCTGCTGCCGGTAAGCTACTGTTAGCACATGCTTAGGCATATGCCTTTCCAAATTTGCAGATGTCACTGACGCTTCAGAGGTTTTGGGGAGTAGAATGCATAAATAATAGTTATTGCTATGGTCATTAACTTCTGGGTTTGGAAAGTCTTTTGCATTATGATTGAGAACTTTCTTCCAGATGACAGCCAGAGGCGGTAAAAGAAAGATAGAATCTTTAGGGAGATAGGACCCACACATAATTTTATGACAAATTATAATGACAAGTTTGGGCTTAGGATCTGTAATGTGAAGTACTGAAATAAAATCCATTTCCGTATAGCTCAAGCAGGACTACTGCCATTTGCAGTAACCATCTTTGCAAAGCACGGTATACTCTCTCTGCATCGAGAAACACACTCTTTATTTGCATGAGTGTTTATATGTATATTTTTTTTTCTCATAACCTAATCTAATTCTGAGTTATAAACATATTTTGCAGGGGGATTCATATGGGTTTAATAGAGCTTCAGTGGACAGTCCAGTAGGAACTGGATCAGGCCCTTACCATGTTTAGGACAAGTGCTGGCATCAGAACGTACATAAAGATATTAGAAATACATTATTTTGTATCATTATGTTTTTGAGCCATATTTTTTATATCTAAAAGAAAATCATTGCAATTCTGCCATAAAAGAGTAAATGGGAAAAGGAATAACTCATCCAAGAATCACCCTTTATGAAAGACACTGCTTACCCTTGCAGGTAGCAAAAGATGTTAACCTTAAAATAGCCAGCAGAAAGTACAGGCTATGCTTGTTAGTAATTGTGATCCTGCCTTTATCTGTTTTCTTTTCAAGTGCTAGAATGTTTAGGAATGGATAGGAGAAGACAGAAAAAGAAAGCAGCTTGTACTTGCCCCATTTGCTGTGAGATGATTTAGTTTCATGCATATGATTGTGAGCAAGCTGGTACTGTTTATGGAAAAGTCTTGTGGACACCAGAAAGCCAGACAGTAATTAACTGGGATGCCAGTATGAGATTCCAGTTGCATATATGGATTGAGCTTTGCTATTTTCATTTTCTTATAATTATTGTGTTTTCCCACATAAAAGCTGCAGTTGCATAGTCCTGAGCACTCCTGAGTAGGAAGAAAAATTAGAGAAGACCAATATTGTAAAATGTTTAACTCCTAAATTCTGGCGGTAAATATGATTTTAAAAGGATATTTGAGGTTGTCAATTTATTTACCACCTTGGGATTCCAAATGCAGATATTTTGGATGGAAGGACAGTGGCATAGGGTAGCGGCGTAGGGTGTTGGTTGTTTTTTTTTTTTTAAGTATGTGGTTATATGTAGGCTATGAGGGGAAAATGCTACCAAATACTCATTGTCTAGGCTTAATGATAAATACTGCAAGCAATTTAAATAAAACTATATTTTCTTTTTAATATATAGTAAGATCAGTAGCTCATATACTTAGCATTCTTAAGAATTTATTAAGAATTTCTTGGAGGAATTCTTATGACTTCTAGCTAAAGCAAATTATTTTTACAAGCTTTTTGATTTTTGTTTATTCCTCCAACCTCACAAAAGTTTCAGTTTTCCAGGGGGAAGGGATTGGGAGAAAGCAAGGGTCCAGTCAACTATCCAAACATCATACAGAAGAAAATGCATCATACAGAAGAAAAAGAATAGAGATGAAGAATCCTTCTCTCTAAAATGATAAAACTTTTCAGCTGAAGCTTGATGACATGTGAGAGAAAAAAAAGAGCTTTTATATATATATATCTTGAAACTGAGATTAGTATAATTAAAAAAAAAAACCTCAATATTTTTAAAAATGTCTGTAAGGTTTAAAATTGACATATGTGCAAACAGTAAGAAATACAAGAAAATCAGAAGCAGCTTCAGCAATGATGACGCTGAGAGTTGGTGAAGAACAGCTTTTCAGTTCCCAGCACAAATCAATATGCCCATATTTCTGACTGCATAATTACAAAATACATTCTGTTCTAAAGTGAACATTTACCGAAATTGATGAGAGAATTACCAAAGTAGTTGGACTCTCTTAAAGTGTGTTGGTGATGATCATTGCAGGGATTTTGCTGGCAGGCATTCCTTATTACCAGAGCTGTAAGGCTGTGTTTTCTAGAAAGCCATCAAAAAAGAAATTTTATATGTTGAGCTTTGAAAGAGAATATGAATACTGCACTGTGCTAGTAGCAGAGCTGTGCAAAAAAATGTGATGCCAAATCAAGCTCTGCAGACTTTGCAAAGTTTCAGCTAAACTAAAATATTCCATGCCACACTTTTAGTAGAAAGCCTTTATTGGGAATTTTTGTTAAAGTTGGGTGCATTGGCTGTGACCCCATGGGAAGCCCGTGCTGGAGCAGGCTCCTGGCAGGACCAGTGACCCATGGAGAGAGGAGCCCACACTGGAGCAGGTTTTCTGGCAGGACTTGTGACCTTGTGGGGGACCCATGCTGGAGCAGTTCATTCCTTAAGGGCTGCACCCTGTGGAAGGGACCCACAGTGGAGCAGTTTGTGAAGAACTCTAGCCCATGGGAAAGACCCACCTTGGAGAAGTTTGTGAAGGACTGTGTTCTGTGGGAAGAGTATGAGGAGGAAGGATTGGCCGAAAGATGTGATGAACTGACCGCAACTCCCATTCCCCATCCTCCTCTGGCTCTCAGGGGGAGGAGGCAGAGAATTCAGGAGTAAAGTTGAGCCTGGGAAGAAAGAACGGGTAGAGAGAAGGTTTTTTTAAGATTTAATTTTATTTCTCATTACACTGATTGGTAATAAATTAAAATATTTTCCCCCAGTCAAGTCAGTTTTGCCTGTGATGATAATTGCTCAATGATCTCTCCCTGTCCTTACTTCAACCCATGAGTCTTTTGTTATAATTTCTCCCCCTGTCCAGCTGAGGAAGGGGAGTGATAGAGCAGCTTTGGTGGGTACCTGGCGTCCAACCAAGGTCAACCCAGTGCAGCCGACAAATGGCCATAGTGAACTTCAAAGACCTACGTCACAGCTAAACTGTCTCTTAGTCTTTTTCTTATTGTACGGGTAGCCTGAGCCTCCTGTCTTTAACGAATATGTTCGAAATAAGCCATTTTGGCTCCTTTTTACCGAAGCAATTAACTACAGAAATACACTTTTTTTTTTTTTTTTTCCAGAGAGTTTTAGAGTAAAACCAGTAGGAAAATTTTTCTCCTAAGTTATGTTATTTTTAAAACCAAAGAGTTAAAAAGTTCCCATCTCATGTAGATGAGAGTGGTCAGGCACAGTTTGTTGCATTCATTTGGGGATCTGAACTCAGAAGTAATAATACACACTCCAGCCAGTGATTCCTCCTGCTCCATGAAAACTTGAAAGTGGTTTTCTGTCACACCTTATAGTGGTTCAGGAGGGAGGAATGCTCCTTGCAGGCACCTGGGGATGAAGAAGAGCATCCATCCAGAGATTAGCAGAGAGATATAAAAGAGGGGAACTGCCCTACCAAGAAGAAAAGTTTTAACATCTCCACCAGTCCTTATTTTTTTCTATTTTTGCCCCCCTAAAGGCAATCCAAGGGGGACATAAAGAGGCTGAAGGAAGAGATGCATTGATGGAGCTGGAATGCATGAAGTTCCTGGGGCTGGGTGTGAGGGGATACCAGAGGACTTTGTAATGGTGAAGTTTGGGGGTTTGCTTTCTTTGCGGACATATGGGGTCAGGAGAATACTAGTGAACAAAATAAAAAACTGCAATATACACACCCCAACTTCTCCCCAAGTTCTGACAATGTGAATTTTGAGGCTTGGTAGTTACAGTCATGCATAGGAAGATTAAACTCCCATATGTGAAAATGGCTGCATTTCACATAGTTACCATGTATCGACGTTTATCTACATTTGCTTCTTTTTCCCATTCAGAAATCTTATCCAGATAGAATTTGAAAACTGTGAGGCTTGTCTTGGGATATCTGAACAGCCTGAAGTCATTCAGGCAGCCTTGTATCTGTGCCTGAGGTTATACGGACAAATAAATGGAAAAAGACTATGTGCAGTGACTGAGATGCACCTTGGACAAATCAAACTCACTAAATATATACTACACATCTCAGGCGGATTTCTACCTGTGAAATCCTGGAAAGAAATATGGGAACCCGGATTTTCCATTCTGCATGGATGTATTGAAATGGAAGTGAAATCCTGAATTTATTTTACTTTTTGCTTTTGACTAAATGTTCCAGACATATTCCATTCTCTCCAGCAGTTGGGAAGAAATATGAGAGGGAGAGGAAAGAGGCAGCACTCAAAGAAGACTCGGGAGACAGGTTTTATTCTCAGCCATGCTATATATTGGGTAGAAATACCTCCCTTTCTAAAGCATTTTGAGATCCGAGAGCTAAATGTGGTTCTGTAATGAAGCTTTATTATTATTATTGTTGTTCATATTTAAACTTTCTGCAGTATTTAATGGTTCTAATTAAGAGAAAAGTAAGAAAAAGGCTGTACTGGAATGACTCACACAGAATTCTTATTCAGTGGGGTTTCAGGTTTGTAACTTCTTTACTGTAAATTATAAATTATTTTCTTTCAGAGACTGCAATCAAGTATGCAACTTTAGAAAACCAAATTCAGTTAAACAACAGTAAAACTCTTTATTTTAATTGTAGTACATGTCTTCCTTTATATTGTTCCAAATATTTTTCTCTCTTTTTGTTTTCCATTTTCTTACTCTAAGGAGGTGCAATGCAGGTCAGAACATAAGAGTTTTCAGTCTCTTACAGAATATATTTAGAGGGTTGTTGTACTCTCCAGAAATGCAATTGGTTTAGATTTTTTTGTTGTTTTTTGTTTTTTTTTTGGTGGTTTGGGTTTTTTTTCCCCTTAATAGGCTGTGAGCTGAAAAGGACACTCCATGTTACTTAAATAGTCTATCTGACAAATTAAGCTCTTTAATTCTACTTAGGAAACTGTCTTTTACATTAACTAAACATCACCCCCCCTCCGACCCTGCTTGACATTTAAAGCTTAAGCAACTACAGCCTACTTCTAACAAGTTCTCCTTCAATGTAAATTAAAATGACGTGGTTTTGAACAAAATCATGCAGTATCAAACAGTGCAGTCCTCAGGGATTTTTTTTTTAATACTGTTCATGTACAAATAGAGGAATTCAATTAAAAAATGACCCAAGGCACTATGCAAACTTGCAATATTAGCAGAATGTAATGTCATATATGTACATACGGGCACACATACATAGGCCTAGAATGTTCTAAAACAAAGAATGTCTTCTGCTCTCATAATTTTGGACAGTTTTATTTTAATTAGGATTATCTCTTGTTTTAGTTGGCTCATTTAGGCTTACTGCTGTGAGCTTCCTCAACAGCAGTATCCTGGAATTTTAATTTCTGTAGGATGTAGTTATGTAACAGCTTTTTTGGGTTTCATATTTGTACATTTAAATAATTAGTATGAAGGTTGCTTCTCATAGTAGATTGCAAAGTAAATGTTGTGAATTAAACTCTTCAGATTTTACCCAGCTCCACCTCCACAAACTCAGTTTTACCCTCTACTGGGGGATGACAAATCCCCAAAGTGGTATTTGATACTTGAATGAATGACTTCTGCAGATTCTCTGTAACTTGCCAAGTTGCTCAAAGTAAAGTCTGATCTCATTTGAGTCCCTTGTATAGTCCTCTGTCTTTTGCAGGAGAACAGGAATAGATGGATCAATTTCCTCCCAGCATGTGAAGAGAAAATGGACTCATCTTCCAAAACAGGTTGGGACATAATTATGATTAGACTCTTTGGGTTCACTTGCAACTACCTCTGTGCAGTTTCAGAATATTATGTATGAGAAAGCTGCCTTTTTTTCAATTCACCGCTGTATGTTAAACTTACATTAGACATCTGTTGAGCTCAGCTTTTTGTTTTGTCTCACATTCAAAGTGAATGCATGTCATTTTTAAAATAGACTGGTAATATTAATGAAAACCAGTCATGCTTATATAACACACATCCAAAACTATGCAGCTGTGCATTGCTAATGTACTTGCAGGGGCAGCATATCACTACCCGTAGCTCTTGCAAATCGTCCCTGCTTCACTATTAGTGGTTTCAGTAAGTGTCTCAGGTGGAAAGAGTATAATGTCAGTAAAATAACTTGTGATTGAAATACTTAATGAATAGATATCTACTATGTTTAATTCCTGTTGTCCACCCAGGAATTTTAAAGAACAGGCTAATTTTATGGGTTTTTTTTTGTGATGAAAATGAGTAAATGACAAATGTATCAACGCAGACTGCTCTTTCCATGTAATTTCTTGTTATTTTTTGTACCAATGACAACTCTTCCTTTGGGTTAAACATTTCTTTGCTTTCATGAGTGTTTTCATGTGATGGCTAAACCACAAAATTTTCTGGAAATGAGGTAATAAACTTATTGACATTATAATAAGCAGAGAATGATTTGTTTATTTAAAATATAGTTGAAGATGTTTTAAAACATAGCCTACCTTATAATGCTCTAAGCAGCTGTACTTCCAACAGATGGGAACCCTTGAGTCTTGAGCTTCTTGTAAGTGGTTTAAACAGAGGACCAACTGACATGTCTTCTTGAATCTGATGTGTGTTATGTGCATAGGATCAAGTGAAGTTCCTGCAAGAGATTAAAGATTAAAAATATTTTTGAAAGACTAGAAACTAATGGAACATTAAAAATTACTCTCAGACATTATTTTTCCACAAAGTGGATCCTGAAAAACACTACAAAACCTGGAGCTGCCCAAGAAAATAAGCTATTAATCTAATAGTTTAATTTAGATTTTTTCTCTGCAGCAATACACTATTTGTAAAGGTGCCATCCATGTAAGTCAGTCTTGAAGTCCTGAAAGAATATTAGAAAAAGACCTAGGTTGCTTACTGATATGGTATACACAGTTTTACAGTTCCAGGACTAATTCAGGGAAGTACTTAAACATGTACTTAACTTTAAACATTGCTTAAATCTCATCAGCTTGAATAGAACTTAATTACATATGCAAGCACCCTCAAAGAATAAGATAATTTCTTTAAATCAGATTTTAAAAAAATGTTTACTATAGGAAAAAGCTTTAACTGTAAGTTTCCAGCTACAGTACTGTTTCTGCCTAGTAAATGAACTGTTTTAATGAAATTTTAGCTGACTTGCTTTAGGAGTAGCAAAAGTAGTGAGTGCTTATCTATTTTATTCTTTCTTTAATGTAGATGAATGGAAAGAAGCAGCAAATATGAAGTATACCTGGCCACTTTTATCCTTAGTGCAACTCCATTGGCTTCTGTGGAGTGTTGCTAGGGAAGAATTTGGTCCACTGTTGGCAGAATACTTGTTCTGACTGCATGTGACAGCACAATTTAGTGAAAGCATATTAAATATACCATTTAGGCACCACACTTTCAGCATTTTTGAGATCCATAGGAAAGACGTTGAAGCACATACGGTAAATTGCTCCCTGGAATTAATGGTCTGGTTTGATTGTTGTCTGCATGATTAAAAATAAGCATGAAGTTTTTGAATCAGAAATTTCAGAGGAAAACTGTGAGAGTTGATAAGCACACTTAATATACTATCTAGATGGACCATTGGTTTGATCTGGTATGTCAGTTCCTATGTTCCTGCAAATAGCTTTCCAGTATACAAATACCAAAAGGAATTTGGTCTCAAGCAGAGGTTAGAACAAGTTAATTTTATTTTAAATTCTTGTGGTTTGGGAATATTAAAAAATAGAATGATCAATTTTAGTAGAATGAATATATCTTAATGCATAACTCCAATACATTTAAGAAATCACAAATGACCTCAGCCTCCTACCTTTCTGGGGTTGTGGGGATTCAGCTGCTCCCAGAGTCAGACCAACACTTGCTGATGACTTAGAAAAGAAATGCAGACTCCAGGTATATTTGAAGTTGAGCTTATTTTATTTACTGTACTTCAGTGTCAAAGTGCATGAAACTTCTGTTTTCAAAAGTGATCATTCTTTGTCATCCAAGGTTCAACTTCTGAACCATCCAAGCATGTAAGTTACAGACACTGATGCTTTTATTAAAGATCCATGAAATGCTCAGTTTTCAATATTGGGAATATATTGAATGATAAAACATATCCTTACACAGGAGGAAAGCACATGATGGATGATCTTTTAAAATGTACTTGAGTACTCAAGGGATGTGAGAGCTGCACTGGTCATGTGTTAGCCCCTTGCATATGAGATTTAGATGTATTGCAGATTTTGTAATGCTGAAGCAAATTGACTTAAGTGTAAATTCAAAGTAGATCAAGCATTACACCAAGGTTAATATTATTGCAAGGCAACATCTACTATCAGGTCTAAAAATCAGTCAACAAAAGAACCACTTGATAGTAGGACTCTGGATTTTGGTTGACATCTGAATGAATCAGCCAGCTATATCTCTATGCCATTTTTTCCTTACACATTTGTTTAACTTCTTTGAAATTTAATATGGGGAAACACTATTTTTTTCTCAGGTTATTATACATTTCTGACAAAAATTTAGTTAGGGCAAGGTAATAGATTAGTGGCAAAAGACAGCTACAGTAAACTTATTCGAGGAAGTTATTAACAAAATCACAAGGTCTCAGACTTTTGCCAATGAAGAGCTATGATTTCTGTCATGAAGTCCACAAGTTGCCTTAGAAGCCAACTGAGCTATTTAATCTCTTTTTTTAATTCTTTTTCTTTT
>VZTL01059340.1:3579-14628 GCA_013400535.1 Scopus umbretta
CGCGGGGGGGGGGGGCTCCGGTGGGGCAGCCGGGGACGGACGGAGAGGATCCTGCTCGGGGGGACGGAGACCCTGCAGCCTCCCGGGCAACCTCCCCCAGCCCCCGAACAAGGTCTTGTCGCACGTTTAACTGCAGCGTGCTGCACTGCAGCTCGGGCCCCTCTCCCAGCCCCCACCGGGAAGACTCCGGCTCTCCCGGCGGTGAACACCGAGCAGGCGGAAGGCAGGCCGGCGGCAGCACAGCCGCTCCCCGCCCGGGCCCGCCCCACCACCGCGCCGCCTCCAGCCGGGCTGCTGCTNACTACGTCGCGCAGGCAGCAGAGCTGGCGCGGGCAGGGGGCTGCAAACACTTTGTCCTGCAGTCCTCCCAGGGGGCAAACCAGCACAGCCGCTTCCTTTACCTCCGCGTGAAGGTGAGGGGGCAGCTGGGGTGGGCTCCTCCTGGGACGCTCAGGAAGGAAGCAGGAGCTGAGGTGTCGAGAGGTGCACATGGCTCTGAGGGTCCTCCTGGTGCTGGGGGACAAGGGGGTGAGGGAAGGGGGCTGGCAGGACAGCCATACGACTGGCTTCGTCCAAAGCCACGCAGCACCCGCACGCAGCATCCATCTCCCTCTTTGAACCACCAGAAAGACCTGCTGGGGTCTCTAGCCTGACTGTGGTTCCCCAGCCCCAAGCTGGGATGGCTCCCACAGCTTGGTGGGGAGGCTCAGGGCTGTGTCCAAGTGAGACGTGAACTATGCAGGGGTGGCGAGCCCACAGGCTCCCCAGGTGTGACCATACCCATCACAAAAGTTCTTTTCCCCCTATGTTGTGTGCTGCAGCCCCCAACATCTGCTGGACTCACTGCTGTCTGCCAGTGTCTTGTGCTGGGATCCCCAGGCTGGACACTGCATCCAGAAGCTGTCTCGGGAGCCTCCAGCTGCACTTAGCATGATGGCTGCAAGGGTGCGCTGCTGACTAACAGTGTGTCCGCCCTGGACACTCGCCCCGCGCTGCCTTTTCCTGGCAAGCTGCTTACTGCCCAGGCAGTGCCTGATCTGCATTGGCATTAGTGTTGTCCTGCCCACCGCTCAGCAGCTCTCTACTGCCAGTTCACGGGGTTGCAGGAGTGGTGCTTGCAGTCATCCTTGTCTCCTTTCATCCTGCCCCGCTGCTCTGACAGGGAGAAGTGGAGAACCTGGTCCAGGCTGTTGGTTTTGATCGCTGTACCATTCTCCGGCCAGCGTGAGTAGTGGTGGAGGAGGGAGAGCACAGGACTCAGGTTGCCAGGGCAGTGGCTTGGGAGATAGAGAAAGAGAGAAAGGATGCATAAGGGGACGGCTGGGGAGGGAAGTCAAGAAAGCCACCAGCTGCAAATGCAGCTCCTGGATGGGCACACTGCTTCCCAATGAGGCAGGGAGCAAGCACAGCAGCTTCCCATGGCCCATCCCAATGCTAGTGCCATGTGCCATGCAAGGAGAAGAGGCTTGGGTTAGAGCAGAGGTTGGGGGACATAGGTCAAAGATCTTGACCGTATGCAGCGGGGGAGTACTCACCTGTATCTTTTCAGTTGTACTGTGCTCTTGCTGCCTGGGCAAACTGACATCCTGCTTTTGGCAGCACTGCGGGGAAAGGAGTTTAGTGTCTCGGGGCTCAGCCCAGTCACATTTCGGGACCCTGCCAAAGCCCCATGGTCCCCATGTGGGTTTAAGCAAGCAGGGCTTGGCCCCTAGGGCAGCTGGAGAACCCAGTGTCTAGTTTTTCCCCGGGGGATGGTTTCAGCCTGACCCACCTTACCTCCTTGCTCTGCAGGGTGCTGCTGTGCAAGCGCCAGGAGTCCCGCCCCGCGGAGTGGATGGCCCAGCAGTTTCTGGGTGTTGTGGCTCGGGTCTTCCCCACCGCTTACTCGGTGCCTGTGGAAACAGTGGCCAGGGCTATGGTGGCCAGTGTCCTGCAGCCAGGCGAAGGGAAGGTGGAGGTGCTGGAGAACGGGGCCATCCACAAACTGGGAAAGGCAGTGCCCCAGCAGGACACATAGAGCAAAAGGGAGGGGCAGGAAAGAGTCTGATTCATCATTCAGATGCTCTTCTGGGCCGAGGATGAATGCACATGTGGGAGAGGAGGCGGGGTGCTTGCATGGCTAATGTGGAGATAGAGGCGCACTTCTCTGCGTGGCAGCTGATTCTGTCAAGTGATCAAAAATGCCCGTGCTTGGGTGGTGGGTGAGGAGAAACAATGTGCTCTGCTGCCTGGACCCAGCATGCGAATCTGGGTAAAAATGGTGTAATTCAACAATTTCTTGAATTCAGGCCTTAAATAAAATCCTGTGCCTGGTGTGTTTGTGCCAACTTTGTGTTGAAATTGTGTTTGTCTGCTGCACGTGAGCAACCCGACCACATCTGTTCACAGGTTATGTCTTTTGGTGACACTAAGGAATGCGCGCAGGCGAGTGGCCATGCTGTAGATGGACCCAGGAAAGCAGAGATGGTGTGTAGCTGCCTGTGCTGAGGCTGCACCCCACAGAGCACATGGTGGCACCAGTGCTGCCTGGATAGTGGAGCTCCTGGAAGCTCAGCAGCAGTTGCTGATGTGCCTGGGGCGCTGGCTCTGCCCACAGTAAGGCTCTGCAAACACGCAGCGTGTGCCTTGTCCTCGCCGATCTGCTCTCTCGTCTGTCACCGCTGGCTCCTCTGGGCTTTCCTTTTGGACACACCAGAGCTCAGCCCTGTTCCCAAGGCTGTGCTGCGTGTGCAAGAGGTGAGGCCAGCCCTGTGCACGTCTCGGGGTGGGCTTCCCCCGGCACTGTGCTGCCTGGGTGGTGGAAGGGGAGCAGGTCCCTGCTGCAGGCACAGAGCAGGCGTGAGGAGCAGCGCCATGTCCCAGCCGTGGCCCTGGCCATTCTCAGGCCTTGTGCTCGGGGTCAAGGAACTTGGCGGCTCCGCAGCTGGGATGCAGGACTTACGTGACTCCTGAATTCCCAGCTGGCCAGAGTCCCAGTGCTCTGGGTAATGCTGCTTTCCAGGGTTTTCTCCTCTTCAACCTCACCCATGGCTCCTGTGTCAGTGACTTGGATGCAGCAAGCAGGAGGAGCCAGGACCCTCTAGTCTCCTTGCTTCTACATGAGCATTTTAAATCATCGGGCTGGACCTCAGAAGCTTGGTGGAGGCAGTGGGATGATGTAACCCCACACTGTGTGTTACCCAAGTGACGCCCGAACCATGCACAGGACTTAATTCAAAGGTAACAAATGAGGGGCCACAGAGCTGTAATTACTGATCAGACTGTCCTGGTGAGAGCAAAAGCAGTAACTTTAATGTCAGAAGGGAAATGAGATGTAGGCTGGCCTTAAAAAAGGTGATGCGCTTATACAGGGGAGTGGAAACAAACACCTGAAGTGGCAAGACTGTAAGTGAACATTGCATATAGATGAGAGAGTAAAAAAAAAGAATACAAGTTCTGGCAAGTCCCAGGAGAAAGGCAGGCCACAGAAGATTTGAGGAAAGCATCCTAAAGGCATAAAAATTAATCATGACTATGTGAGAAAGAGAAAGCTCTCCAGAGAGCCCAAGGGACAGGACGTGATCAGGCTCTATGAGAAGGAAAGAGCCATCATGGAAAAGCTTGGTGAGTTACTTGCATTGGCCTTTGCTGTGGAGTTCACACTAGGTTCATTCCGTAGGGGACACGCATTTGCATGATTGTCCCAAGGCACTGGTGGGGGAAGGAAAAGAAGAGATTTTTTTACCTCATTTTTAGAACACATGGTTAAAAATTGAGAAGGAGTGCTCAGATGAACTGCCAAATACTCGCCTGGGTGACAATTACAGTGATCCCTCTACCAAAAATCCAATGTTGTTAAATATGACGCTAATTTTTAAAAAGTTCCAGTGGGAACCAGGAAACTGCAAAGCAGTGAGGCTGCCTTCTATAAAAGGCAAGTTGTTAGAAAGGATAATAAAGTCTTGAAATAACAGCCCAGGATAAATCTGGTGTAATGGGAGATTCCATGTGGCTTTTGAGGGGGCAGTTGCAAGGCACAAACCTAGAGTGCTCTTGGAGGAAACCAGCCATTGTGTACACAAGACAATCTGGTCCTTAGAGTACACTTGGATCTCCAAAAAGCTCTCCCAGAAGGGCTTTTAAAAAAATGAAGCTGTCGTGGGAAGAAAAGGAAGGCCTGGGTAGTTTCTTATTGGAAATATTTTCTTAGCACTCTAAAGCCTTGAAATGCGCAAACCAAACATTTCTTACTGGACAAAGGTCTGCGGAAAATAAAGCTATTTCTGTGTAACCCTTGTTTCTGCTCAATGGTGTACGGTTTCCTTTGCAGTGCTTCAGATAAGTCTCTGCTAAAATGCACAACTGCTATCCCAACACACGGTATAGCTTCCTTATGACCCTTTCATATGAAGCTTCATTGCTCATTTTGGACCTTGATTTCCTCAATTTGCTCTGTGCGTTCATTAAACCCCCACCCTGGGGCTGTGGAAGAGATTACAGAACATCGGTCACTGAACTACGGCAGAGCCACAGGACCAGAGGATTTGCCCACACAGGACTGAAAGAGGTAAAGTAAGTAAAAGTCTTTAGGGGACAGACCAGTTCCTCCATGGGGTCTCATGCGGCAAAGCTCCAAGCTCCTCCAGGCAGCAGGAGGTCTGCAGAGCCGGAGCCATGTCCCCAGCGTGCCTGGAGAGGCTGCCTGCTTTCCAGGGGCGCATGGCCCCTGCCCCGGCTGCAGCTGGAAGGAGAGCACGTTAAGGGTGCTCGGTGTCTGCTGGACAGCAATCACACAAACCGCCTGATCCCACAGATCTGAGCTCCCCCAGGATTTCTGACGCCGACTTTATTACTGAAGATTAATGAGAAAAAAAACCCTCAATGTTCCCAATGGCTCAGCAGCCGAGCGCCAGGCTGCGGAAGTTCCCCATGTGGTCCCGTGGTCCCGCTGCCCTTCCCAGCCCAGCAGCTGTGAGAACCGCCGCCGGCACCCCTCGCCCGCCCCTCGCTGCCACCTGCTCCCCTCGGTGCCGGGAGGTGCCCAGCCGCCCGGCAAAGCGCCCCGCAAACAGCACCTCGGCTTCAAAGGAGCCCTTCAAAGCAGCCACCGAGCTGGCACTCGGGATACGCTGGTGACATCTCTGCTAGCAAACAAATGGCCCTGACCCACTCTCTGGCCCGGCGGGGAACGGGCACAGCCCGACAGGCCTGCCCAGCTCGCGAGGCTGCAGTCTCTCAGAGAGCGGGGTGGGGGCTGCACCCCAGCTGCTGGGAGATGGGGCAATTGGGTTCTGGGCTATCCTCAAATTGGGGCATGGCACCTCCGTGCTAGTAACAGAGCCTCCCCCCCGACTCCTCTGTGAAAAGGGCAAAATGATAGCAGCCTGTGAAGGAGTAAAGTACCTCCAACCTCTGCGGCTGCCGTTGTTTTCTTCTCCCCTCTGTGAGGCACAAGGGGGGCTGGTGGGCACGTCCGTGCCAGCTGGCAGGAAGGGGCAGACCCCCCCCCAGTCAGGCAGGTCTGGCACCCCAGGTTGGGGGTCTCTTCTAATCAGCACAAACCCAGGGAAAGGTCATTCAAGCATCTCATCCTCTGAAATTTTAGGGTCTACTTTTTCCGTCCAATTTCTATTACAAACCAGTAAAAAGGTAACCCGAGCTCTCCAGGGAGGCATGGTTTCTAGCAGAATTCTAGCTTTCAGTTCCTGCACTCACATGCTGAAACGCGGACGCCATTTGCTGCATAATCCCAGAACAGCAGGAGACAGAATTGCCACGCAGGTCCAAAGTCCACCCAGGAGCCAGAGCCAGGCACACCCCTGACACGGCTCAGAGGGGGGAAGGGGACCCAGGGCTGAGTTTAAATATCGTCCCATGGGCTGGTCAGGGCAATTAAGGCCATTAGTGCCCTTGGAGTCTGGACAGCCAGGTTGGGAGCAAGGTCTCCTATTCCCAGCTCCAAGCTGTGGGTGTTAAACAAAGCACTTGGATGTGCATTTTCGAAGTCACCCAGGCAGCTGAGGTCAGGCACAAGCATGTGGCAAATTTTCAGGGTGAACCCTGAGCCCACACCCCAAGCAGGATGCCCAGGGAATGCCGTGGCTGGGGTGGAGTGGGAGGCGGAGGCAGAGTGGAGCCGCACACCCTCTGCATGCCTGTGCGTGAGCGGGTGTAATTGCACAGGCACCGGTGTGGGGTGGCAGACCCGTGTTGGTGTGAGGAGGTCCTGCTACACCAACTGCAAAAGAGTTGGTGCTGAGGCCCCCATAGCCACCCTGCGTGTTTGAGGGCTTTCCCCTTGTGCTGGCTCCAGTCTGGCTGTGCAGACCCAGGCAATGAGCTGTGACCCTGCCAAGGATGGGCTGTCACATCCCGGCTGGAAGCCAGGAGGCAAACATTGGGGATGGCTGCAGTTACCCTCGCTGTGGTAATGTGGGGAGCTACTGAGTCAGGGCATTGGCTACAGGGCCCCTCGGAGCCAGGCTGGTCCCCATCTTTGCCATGATTTGCCTCTTGGCAGGCAAATCTCCGGGGTTGCACCTACACTGTGCCTCGGTGCCTGGCTGAGGCCGGGAGGAACTTATGCCACAGATGTCACCACCACAGGAGGCACTGGCTCCATGGTTGCAAGTTTGAGCAGAGCGATCAAAGAGATCTTACCTGACCAAACAGAAACACCGCGGTGCTGTGCAGCACCCAAGCTTTAGGTGAGCAAGGGGCTGCGTCCCGGTGGGGCAGCGATGGTGGAGAGCCATGCAGGCGGAGGCAGGGAGCGGTCTCTGTCCAGGCCCTGCATCCCACATCGCAGGCGGCTCTGGGCTCTGGTGTGTGTTTTACTGCTCTGAAAGAGGATGGAAAAAGGATCCAGATTTTCCACTTAACAAAATTCTGGGTGGGAATCCTTTTGGGCCTCATCAAAGTCTCACTGTCAGATGAAACCGGAACATTTGCTATGATTAAAAGATTTTTTTTTTTTTTTTAAGCTTAGGTTAAAATGAGTTTGTTCTGGAACAAAAGTCACTGTTACCCACCAGCCAATAACCACTGCTGAAGCTGTGGATATCTTGACACTAGCCACAGCCTTTAAATGAACAGCAAGACTTCTCCTAAGCACTTTTATTTTTATGAAAGTGACATTTTTCATTGAAAAAAAAAGCCCCTCACTTGAATGAAGCATTTCTACCTGGATCTTTTAAATGCTGACCTGGAGCCTGATATATCATTAAGTGGAAACCATATGGGCTTCCTGAAACCCCTCTTACAGCAGCTTGGCCCTTCCAATTTGATTACTTGATCTCACCCCAGAAAAACCACGTTCCCCTCCCCCGCCCCCCGGTGAGCTCAGAGAGGAGAAAACAAAATCCAGAAGCCGCTGGGGCCAGGGCCAGCTGCGGCGGGACGGACGGCATTGGTTACGGGGTTGGCGGGGGTCCAGCTCCCGGCGCTATATAGCAGGGAGAGGGGGGAGCTGGGCTGTAGACGGAGCTGCTGCTGCCTGCTTTAGCCATCACTCACACTCTTCTCGTGGTCGAGGAAAACTACAGCCTGCCAAGATGTGCAAAGGATTAGCAGCACTGCCCCACACTTGCCTGGAGAGGTGAGAGCGGCCAGCCGGCACGGGAATGCCAGGGTTCCTGCCTCCATGCAGGGCTCTGCCAGGGGTGTCTGGGGGCAGAGAGGCTCTTCCTCCGGCATGTCCCCATAATGGACATCTCTTATGGGGACTGGGATGGCCCAGCTCTAAACTGGGAGGGAAAGGAGGCTTGCTGGCGGGAGCGCAGCAGGATGCTGTGAGTGGCTGGGACCCTTGGGGGGGATGAGCACTGGTCCAGTCCCAAACTCTTCCCTCTGGTTTGGGAACCTCTCTGCTGGGCAAGCCCAGGCTGCCCCAAACCCACCCCTCAACCTCAGTTGCTCCCCTTTGTGGGCCCGGAGCAGAGGCACATTGTCCTCAGACCTTAATGTTTGCAAAACATGGAGGGAGAAGAAAAAAGCAGGAAAGCAGTTGCCTTTCTGAGGCGAAAAGAGCCCTGGCTCCAAAGTGCCTCAAAATCCTCTTTAACCGCCTGCGTCTCCCTTGTACGTGGATTAGCCAGCCCTGGCCCCTCTCACGAGGCTCGGCTCTGTGTAGAGTGCCTGCTCTGCCCCACTCATGACGCTCATCCTCATCTTCATCCCTCTCTGCCCCGGCACTTACCTCAAATCCTGCCCTGGGTGGTGCTTCCCAAGCTGCTTTCACCCCTTGGGAACCCAGGCAAGGCTCCAGCCCCCAGCTGTTTCCGTGCTGATCAAAACCTGCCTCCTCATCCGCTCCTGAAGAGCTGTAGGGGCTTTGGAGGGGGTCCAGTGAGAAGCAGAGGTGCAAGGGCGGCCACAGCACAAGGCTTGGGTCTCCCTGCAGCAGCAGGGCGCTCGATGCTTTACCTAAGGAGGAAAATAGGTAAAAGACTACAGGTGAATTACCCAGTGAGGATTTCCTCACAGCTGCAAATGCCTTAATACTGTTTTTTAGATGAGATCGAGGGTGGTATTCACTGTCCTGGGGGGAGCTCAGGAGAAGTCCCCCTTCGTCAGCTAAAGCTGATGCTACTCGCCTGTAAGGAAGGCAAATTCCTATCACAGACACAAACAGGAGCGTGGTCCTGTGACGATTTCCTTGCTTGAAATGTGCCCTTTGCCCATCCTTGCGGCCCCATGCCTACCTTGCCTGGTCTCGTGCACCCTGCTGTGCCGTGGGTAGCACTCTTCCAGATGTGGGTGAACCACACATTCCTGCTCTGCTGTTATCTTTGTTGTCACTCCTCTGCTACGTTCTAATATGTTAGGTTTTTTTTCACTGCTGCTATGCTGATGCTTTCGCTGACCTGTTACCTTCAAATCCTCTCTTGAAAGGCCACTTCGCTTACAGCCCACCATTTTGTACACAGAGTTAAGACTGGGTTTGTCCTGTGTGCATTGTTTTGTATTGCTCTATGAGGAATTTCAACAGCTGCTTCATTGCCAGTCTCATGAGACCCACCTGCAGTTCCTCACAACTGGTCCCTAAGTGCTGTACCCAGCAAGTACAGTATCTGCTGCTCGGCCCTTCTCCCCACATGTGTGATATGTTTAGCAGCATGGTCCCAGACCGCATTCCTCTAGGACAGTCCCCACTGAGGAAAACACACCATGTCCCCTACGCCTTATGTGCTACCTTTCTCACGCTGTTCCCCACACTGTCATCCATGAGATGAATTTCCCCTCTGCAGCTGCCTGGGGTCTGGAGAACCCATCCAAGGTCTCCTGCAGACCCAAGGGGATAGCACCCCCAGACTCTCCCCAAGGCACGTGCTCACTGGGCTCTTCAGAGAGGGCTGATAGGTTTGAAGGAATCTCTTCTTACTGCCAGAGCTGCCTTGACTCCTCTCCAGTAGACCATATTTGTCCATGTGTCCACCACAGCTGTCTGATACATGCCCATACAGTATCACACTTGCAGCTTTATGGCTCCTTGAATCCCCCCCTGGAGCCTTTTTCCTCTCAAGAGGCATTCCCTCTGACACCTCCCTGCCTTCAGGCACAGCAGCAGCTTTAGCTTTCAGCTACAGCTTTAACTCCTTTGAGCTTTTTTTTTTTTTTTTTTTTTTGTTTTTAAAGCTGGAGTCTCTCCTGGCCCTCCCCAGCAGCCTTCTTGCTCTTGATGTATTTGACAGAGCCCATATTTTCTTTTAATGTGTCTTGGAAGCTGTTTCTCAGACTTTTTCTTGGCTTGCTCCTGTATGTTCTCACACTTAACCCTCCACAGTTTATGGTCGTCTTGCTTTTTCTCACTTGGACATTAGCTGGGGCGGGGTTTGAAGGGTGCCTTTTTGTTTATAACTGCTTTTTTTACCCTGCTGTTTAGCCTTTGCTGAAGTCTTGCTTGAAAGCTTGCAATACATCTGCTGGCGGACGCCAGGATGATGTGTTTGAATAGTCCTTCCCTCCCACCAGCCTGCAAGCGCTCAGCCCTCTGGCTGTCCTTTCTTGCTTCCTTTCAACAAGCTTCCTCGTTTCTACAGTCTCCCCATATTTCATGAAGGCCCCACAGCTGAGGCCTTGCTCGGGGTCGGGAGGTTCTTGCTGCTGTCCCCACACTGGGACCTGTGGGGCTTCAGCAGCGTGGGCAGCTGCTGATGGCCCATCCATCAGCAGCCCCATGGGATGGATGGAGCAGGGCTGGAGCCATCCAGGGAGTCCCGTTGGGAGCAGCAGGCGGTGAGGTTGCAATTTAGGTCCAACACCAAGTCAGGAGACCAGGCTGAGGAAAAGCCCACCCACAGCACAGCTAAAGGGAAAGTAGTCCCAGGGCTGAGTTTAAGTGGAGCCCCTGGCCATGGGCAGGGTGTGGGGCTCAGCTGGGGCTGCTCAGGGCCACTAAGGCCCATTAGTGCCCTTTGAGCCTGACAGATGTTGGTGGTAAGTCACTGTCAGAAGGTGGGAATTGGACGGCAAGATTTTGAACCAGGTCTGAGCATTATCCAGGACAGTGCTTGCTGCTGCGTGAAGCTGCCATCGATTGCCTCCATACCTTGCATGTGTGTTGGCCCCACCTGCACCAGGGTAGTGAGGTCCCCAGGTCCTGCTCAGACAGTGACATAGTCCTGGTCCCATCTTCCCACCTTCTTAGGCTGTCACATGTTACATTTGGCTCTTGGCGCCCCTGCTCCCAACACAGCCCATGTTTTCCCCCTGCCTGTTGGGGACCCCCTGGCATCCACTGCCCTCACTTCAGAGGTGGGCGAGTCCCTTCCCCCTTGCCTTTCACCCCTGCTCTGGCTAGATGAAACCCCTATGATTGGGTGCATGGTCCGATCGCCTGGATGGGACCCTCCCTGATGCACAGCACCCAGCACCGGCAGCAGGTCGGCCACAGCAGCACCCTCGGCTCTGCCCTCCTGAGCGTGGGGCAGTGGCAGGGAGAGGGACCAGGTGGCAGCTGGCATTTCTGCTCAGGCCCTCTTTGAGAGATGCTCCCCAAGCCCACGGTGTCTCCTTCCCTGCAGGGAGCAGTGGCCACAAGCACAGACGTCTGGGAAAGCAGAGCCGGGG
>VZTL01059340.1:14648-26349 GCA_013400535.1 Scopus umbretta
GGGGGAGGTTGTCATGCCCCATCATCTTTCCTGGGGCACCCTCTCCACCCACCCGTTGCCTCAGTGCTAATGGGGCTGCAGCTCCTGCTGCCTTCACCCATTCCTCCTCCCAGCAGCTGTGCCATCCGTGTGGGTCGGGACTGTGCCGTGGGGTCCTGGCATGGCAGTGTCAGTCTGCAGGGTGCCAAGGGGCACCTGAGACTCACAGGGGAGCCAGCCCGGCCTCTGGACATCAGGATCCAGCCCCGGCTTGGAGCAATCATTCACATTTTATTTATTTGTTAGAGGGAGCGGGATGACCTGTGCGTGACAGCATCCCTGTTCCAGAGACACCTCAGTACAGGGAGCATGGGGAACTCATCACCCTTCACCTACAATCCCGGTCTTTCCAGGCAAGATTCAAGTTTTCTCGGAAGCTCGAGCAATGGAAGCTCTCCCTGTAGCTGCTGACATTTTCCATGAAAACAGCTGGATTTCTGGGTCTGCTCTGTCCCGTGCTGTACACCTGCTGCAGGCGGTCCAGCCCAGGCTGGGCTGCTCACTCCGGCTGGCCCTGCTGCCCGCTTCTATGCTGCCCGGCGCCGGCCTTGCTTGCCCCTGCCCGCTCCTGTGCAAGGGTGGCTGCTGGAGGCAGGTTCCTGCAGCAGAAGTGGGGGGCAACCAGTGGGGGAGCAGAGCCCGTGCCGGGTCTGAAAAAGTCACCCGCGGGGACTGGTGGGTGGAAAACCAAAACAGAGAGGGAGTTTTACAGGGAGGGGAAAGAATTGAAGGAATGGAAATTAAATAGCAGACATAGCAAGCAGACATCGTCCACAGAGGGCTCGTGAAAATAAACAGCAGAGAGAAGTGCAATAAACCCTGAAGCTGGGGAGCTGCAGCCCGGCTTCAACAGCTGCACCGTGGCGAAGGCACCGAGCCCAGCCGGCCGGTGGGGAAGCAGTGTGTTCTCCTGCTCTCATCCCATCCCTGAGCCAGTGAGCCTGGAAGTCACCAAATGTTGCTGTGCCGGGGAAGAGTCCCACCCTGCAAAGATGAGGTTGAGGAAAATGGACCCCCCCGTCCATTTTCACCCCTTTATTTGTTCAGTCTTATGCAGCACACCTGAATTTTCTCTGCAAAAGCTCAGCTTGCTCTTGCTACCAACACTGAGGTGCAGCAGAGGGGAGGCTCCTCAGCGGCTTTGGATGCTCAGGACTACGTTGCAAGTCAAATTGCACAAAAGGGAACATTTTGGGAGACAGCTGGAACTGCTGTCAAGCCCCAGGACCCCCCTTGTCTATGTGTCCTCTAAATGGATGAAGTATGAAAGATGGAGGATGAAACTCTTTTGCTAGTCAGACGACTTCACCTCCTGAAACCCTTCTTCCCCCTCAGCCAGGGAAAGAAGCACCTAGGAGTTACCTGATTGCAGGATCCTTCCCATTGCAGACATAAGGCGCATATATAACTTAGGTGTAGGCAGAGAAACCGCAGGCACTAGCAGGAAGTGTGGTGGGCTGCCGGCAGCATGCATGGTCTCCAAGAGAGCAATAGAAAAATAATATAATCCTAATAAAAGTGCCTAGAAAGGAGGAAGCCCCCAGCTGTGAGTGCTTGGGAGGGTCAGGGGTGGGCACAGAGCACACCAAGGAGCTTTTCACTCTGATTTGGGCAAGTATAGAGGTGTGTGCTAATCTATGTGTTAGCAATAGCATCCCCTGGGACCGTGAGGATTTTGGCTGCGTGGTGCGAGGGTGCTCGGCAGCAGAGCGCTGGCCTCAGGGGCTGCACCATGCATCGCTGGAGGCAGAGGCAGCAACCTCAAAAAGCTCTGGAGACATGATGAGGACAGTTTCCTGCTCCCCCTGGCTGCAGACCAGGACCGGGGGAGGGCACCCTGCTCCAGAGGCCATCGGTGTCACAGGGCTGGCGGGTGCAACACGGGATGGGGCTCAGCGTGGGGCAGGCAATGCGGTGCAGCCTAGCACAGCACCCTGCACAACCTCCTCTCCAAGGGGAGCTCCTTCATCTCCTCACCAGCGTTTCCTCAGGGCACATCACTATAGAAATTGAGTGCTGTGCACACATCCCCTAATCCACCCTCGGAGCAGCCCCCCAGCTCTGCTGATACAATTAGCCTGGCCACAGATGGGGACAAAGCAAAGAGATCAAGATCAAGAGCTGCCGCTAATTCTGAGTGCCCAGCTTGAAACGCCTCAGCCAGGCACCTTTACAGAATTACGGTCCATCTGTCTGTGTGTAATTAATTACACAGCTTTGTATCTCAGCAGCAGCCGTGCTGGGATCTGTGCAGGCGTAGGGCAGGGACCATCCCTGCTGCCCCATCCCTCCTCCTGACCTGCCTCTGCTTGTCCCCTCCCACAGGGCCAAGGAGATCAAGACCAAGCTGGGCACGCTGCTCCAGAAGCCTGACTCGGCCATTGACTTCATCATCCCCTACCCAGAGAAGCCGGAGAAGCCACCTAAGGCCCAGAAGTGAGTACCATGCTGGGGCAGGCTGCACTGGCACCCATGCCTGGCCGGAGGGGTGGATATGAGCCCTTTTTGGGTGCAGAGAAGCTGAAGCCCATGCTGTGGGATCTGGGGTGGGCACAGCAGGCTTTACGTGGCAGGCAGCTTGTGGCACACTCCTCATGACCCGCCGGCTGGGTGCAGGCTCTGAGAGTTACGTCAGGGCAGTATAAGATGTGTCAGGCAATACAGCTTTATGGAAACCAGATTTCTCATGGAAACTCAATTTACTTTTGATGAGATTTCACATTCATTCGATAAAGGTTTTGCCAGAGGCATATGGCACTTGGACTTCTGAGTCACCTGCCTCGGCCCAGAGGTGCCCTTGCATAGCCTGGCGACTCCAGGACAGCACTGTGTCCCTGAGCTGGATGCACGGCTCCACGGCATGATGCTTGGGTCTGGACAGCTCCACGGTGGTGCCACCATCTCACCTTATTGCCTTTGTCCTGAGCCTCTGCTCTCCAGCACTGACTGAGCTGGTTTAATGACAAAGCAAAGCAGAGCAGAAGCTAGAGAGGCTGATGGGCTGTGCTGCAGGAGTAACAGTTCAAAGAGGACAAAATAAACCTTTTAAAAGAAAGGTTAGCTTAAATCTAAAAGCAGGATGGCTTCCTGGACATAGGGTGATGGCCTCACTGGGGTTACCTCCAGCCCAGCCTCAGGCAGCTGAGCCAAGTATCCGAGTCTCTGCCCAGTTGCTCTTCTGCCACCCCTCAGCCCTGTTGCCATCGGATGTGGGTGACTGTCCTGGAGACACCTGCTCCTGCCCCAAGGAGTTGTTCACTGTCCTTGAACTGCACCCAGACACACACAGTGCTGGAGGACCCAGGTCTCACAACACCCAGATTATCTAACTTGCTGGAGGTAGGCAAGGCTGACTGGCCCAGCCAGCCTTGCTCATGGCACCATGCACAAGGGCTCATCCTGAAGTGCTCGAGTGGCCGTATCACGACTAAAACCAGGAGAGGTGCATGCCCACTCTTCACAAGGCCAGGCTTCTATTTCTACTTTAAAATCATGACTTTTGTGTTACACCGGTCCCTCTCCCTATGTTCCCCTTCAGCCCAGGCAATGTTACCCTAAACCAGTAACCCTCCACCAAGAGATTGCTAAAAACCCAACCCAAACCAAAACACAGCCCAAAACCAACTCCAGTGTGCATACGAAGGCCCCGCTCACCCTGACATGAGCCCACAGAGCGCGGTGCCTGCCCACTGCAGCGCAGCTCTGCGAGAGCTGCCCGGGCCAGGCAGGGCAGGCAGAGCCCCGACTGACGGCGCATTTCACACTCAGTCGCTGCTGTGCCCCGGATGCCTCTGCGAAGGAGACACATTTGTCCCCATTAGCCATCCCTGCCGAAAGCTGGAGAACATCTTCACTCCCACTGGCTGGAGGAATTGTTTTCTCCTCTGCGGCACAGCTGCACAGCCTCGGTATCGCTTACCTGTCAGCATCTTGCTCACAGTTAATATCATCCCTGGGACATTCAGCTAATGGAAAAGTGAATTTGGTAGTTTCCAGGAAATCTGTGTTGTGTTGGGTCGCTGCGGCAATGCCCTATCTCACCGGGGGTGGGGAGACACCTGGGAGGTACATGGGGGCAGGGAGAGCTTTTGACCCTTGATAGCAAGTGCAAATGCAGTTTGAGGTCCAGAAAGCAAACGATCAGAGCCCCCATCATGGTTTTTACTGCTGGGTGGTGGCAGTTTGGTGACAAGTGAGGGCTGGATACCCATGAGCAAGCCTTGCATTTCTGCCATTCTCCTCTCCCCCCTAGAGCCACCTGGGCAGGGTGGCTGGGTAGGAGGACCTGCACTTTCCCCAGACCTACCGCTGAAGCACCAAGACCCGCAGAACCAGCAGGCTGTCCTGCCTGCTGCTCCCTCCCCATACCCAGGGATGCTCTGCTCACCCAGAGGGTTTCAGACCTGACACACACCACTGTGGCAGCAAACCAAGCCCAAGCTGCAGCGCTGCCCACAGGGAGTGGGGATGGTCTGCAGCAAGCCCAGCGCTCCGTGGCGTGTGGGTCTTCCTTTCCCCTCCAGCACCGGGCATCGGCCGTGGCCTGTGCCCCAGGGCAGCTTGGTCAAACTCCTCAGGGCTTAAAAAAAAAATAAAATCCAAAACAAAACAAAACCACAAACAAAAAACCTCATAAGCCTCTTTAGTAACATTACAAGACTGCATTTAAAAAAAAAAAAAAAAAAAAAGACACGCCCCCCACAAGAAAAACAGNAAGCAGCGCCACGCACATGAAAATCACGGAAGGTTTTCACTGGGAGGGAGGGAGCCGAGGCTGGCGTCTTGCCCCACCACGGGGCGTGGGAATGGGGCGGGCGGGCTGTGGGAGTTGAGGGGTGCTGACCCCGGCCCCGGCAGCAGGATCCGGCCCCCTCTGCCCCTCCCCAGCGAGGAGTGTCCTTCCCCACCCCAGCGGAAAAACATAGGGATGCTTCCCAGCTGCCTGCAGAGCCTCGGCTCTGCCCTCCTGTACACGGGTGCTGGGGCAAGGAGGGGACCCACAGCTGCAGAGGAGACTCGCTTTGCAGTTCAGCCATGTCTCTGCTCAAAACATGGGGGAATTAGCCGGTCCTCACCTTCCCTGGCACTTGGCTCTCCCCGGGAGGAAGGTACTCGTGCTGCGATGCAGCAGCATATTCATTGCTCAACCACTGCCCCTGCTCCGCAACAGTCTTCACATCTCGTTACTCCATTCTTCCCCATTTTTAAAGGAATTATTTAAAAAAGTGGAGCCCAGACTGGGGCTGTGGGGTGAGCATGGACTACCTGGGCTTTCTTTACTCCTTTCAGGCCATCACCAGAGGAGGCTCTGCAGTGGCGTGATTCCCTGGAGAAGCTCCTGCAAAACCCCTGTAAGTTCACATCTCCCTGCAGTCACATGCCCCCACCCCACGTCCCCCCCCTCCGGTGCTCAGAGAGAGCTTGGCCCCCTGGGACCCTGAGCACTCAGCAAGAGCCCATTCACCACCGCAGATGGGCTCAACAGCTTCCGCAGCTTCCTGCGCTCTGAGTTCAGTGAGGAGAACGCTGAGTTTTGGGTGGCCTGCGAGGACTACAAGAAAACCAAGTCCCCTGTGAAGATGGCGGAGAAGGCCAAAAAGATCTATGAGGAGTTCATCCAGACTGAGGCACCCAAAGAGGTCAGTGGCTGTGGGGGCAGGAGATGGTGCCGGGAGGGATGAGGCTGCTGCCCAAGTGGCCTCCATCCCAAAGAAGAGTGATGGCTGCAGGGCACCCCATACTATGGCTGAGCAGCTCAGAGGGCTGTACCCTCAGCAAGGGGCAGCCCCATCCCTATGGGCTGCCTCCTACCACAGGCACCTCCAGCACATGCCTGTCCCCCTCTCCCCACAGAGGGCTTACGTTAATCATAAGGGATAACAGTTTATGGTAGCCCTCACCCCAGAGTTACCTTTGCTGCAGGATAGACCTCATCCTTAATTACAGATTTGACACCAATAATTCCCCCAGATAAGTGAACCTGCTTCAGTCCCTCCCCATAACCTCTGCATAGTTGTTGGTGGGACAGAGCTGGTGAGGGGAGATGCCATCACCCATCTCTCTCAAAGGCAGGGTCCCCATCCCTCTTACACACCTATCACAGGTGAACATCGACCACTTCACCAAGGCTGTGACCATGAAGAACCTGGTGGAGCCATCACCAAGCACCTTTGACATGGCCCAGAAGAGGATCTTTGCCCTGATGGAGAAAGACTCCCTACCCAGATTTGTGCGGTCGGAGTTTTATCAGGAGTTAATCAAGTAGCCATGTGGCAGGGCTGTGCGAGGCACTCCCCACGGGCGGTCCCACTGCTTCTGTCTAAACACCTGCCCCTTCTCCTGCAGCTGCTTTGCTTTCTTGATACCACCCTAAAAGAGCACCCAGGGGTGTTGCTAAACATCTCCCCATGTGCTTTGGACTGTCAGATGGCCTGGTGTCTCCTCTCTTACGGTCTCTTTCCTCTCCCACAAAAACAATTAGCAGAAACCCCTGGTGATCCTCACTGGGTTTGGGACCCAGAAGGGTGGTGGAGCAGCCCCAGCCCCGCAGTGACCGGGAGCCACTCGGGCAGCCGGCGCACCACTGGCACCGTGGGGCTCGGCTTTAGTCAGAGTCCCTGAGGCGCCAGTTCTGCCTTCTTAGGACTTCTTAGGGCATTACAATATTTCTCCCAGTTTTGCCCATATTGCTGGTTTGCCCCAGGCGCTCTCCCTCCTCCCGGCTTCCCAGGGGGTTGCTGAGGCTGCGCAAGGTACCCTACGGGTACTCCCCTCCCCGGCCAAGTCTAGCACGCCTGCAGCCCCAGGGTGCAGGGTGTCCACCACGGGAATGACATCACCTTGTCTTCAGACAGCAGCCGTTCAGCAGGCACAGTGACGGCTGTAGGGCAGCGACAGTGGTACAGCAGATCCGGGAGCAGCACAGCCGTGGGCCGCAGTGTGCACCTGGCTGGCACGAGGGGTGGGCAGAGCGAGCCTGCAGCACCGCTTCCCCAGTGACTCCACTTGGAGTCAGCTGTGAGACAGCCTGTTTGCTTCACACTAAAGACAGTAAAAGAGGATAAAATGAGATCTGTTTGTTCAAAACACCGGGACTGTTTAGCAACCCAGACCTCCTGCTCGCTCCCACCACTTGCATGACGTACTGAGCTCACAGCCTGCAGCCTGTGCCCGTGTCCCCAGTGCCTACGCGCAGCCCTCAGCAGTGCTGGTGGCTGGTGGTGTGCTTGGATTGCAGCTTCGGGTATTGCTGCAGTGGTTTCTTGCTCCAGTTGCTTCTCTCTGCAGTAGGCATGCCAAAGCGACACTTCTGCACAAACTCAGTTGAGGGGCATGGATTAGAGGAAGGAGGAAAAACATGCTTGGGGGGGGAAAAGCTGCTACTTGCAACTGTTCAGATCCAATTAAAAAAAAAAAAAAACCCCACAAAAACCCAAAAACTAAAATCGAAATGCAGAGACAAAACCATCATGGGAAACATGAAAAATAAACCCTTGTTGTCTTGAACAGATGGCAAACTCTGCTGGGTTTGTGTAGCCTGCATCTCTCTCCTGTCTCCTCCCATCTGCCCAGGACATGTGTCTGCATAAGGCTGTCTCCTAAAAAGCCCAGCTCTTTTCAAATGATTCAAAGCCATCCCACTGTTTGCTACCAAAAGAAAACACATGTGAGGATGGGGCAAGGGCATACCTGAAAGGCAGCTGGAGTCTCATTTCAGCCTCGAGGCAAATGTGATGAACCCCCGCTCTGCGGGGCCTGGCTGTTTCGTCCCTGCAATGGTTTCCCAGCGTAGCATCCACAGGGCCGTGGCTTGCAACGAGCATTGCTGCAGGGATCTAGCTGCCCAGCCAGCAACCCGACAGATACTGGCAAAATAACAAGCGGCCATGCTCCCAGCGGGCAGGTCGGACCGGCTGCCCCTGCCTGCTCGACCTCAACTGCAAGCCATGAGACTCCATCCAAAATGCAATAACATAAACAACAGGTTTGCCAGCTTCTTCAAGACTTTCAAAATCTGATGAAAACCCCACCAGCACCAAATATTTATACGTTGTCACTATGGTGATGAAGAAAAATACATCCTGAGCTGCAGGAAGTGGGCTGTGTTTTCCAGGCAGGGATGGGGAGGCAGGGGAAGGATGGAGGCCATCACAAAGGTGACTTTTTTTTTTCCTCTGGAGCAAATGGCCTGGGAAAGTCGGTGCTGGAGTGGCAGGGGATGATGCTCACAGGGCATTCCCCTGGGGTGACGGCACGGAGGTGGCTGGGGTGGCCCCAAAGAGCCCAAGGGAGCCCACAAGCGGCAGGGGTTCCTGTCAACAGGGCGCGGGATCCCCCCAGCAGCACCCGCTACCCAGAGCTGGTGGGCAACAAAGGGGAGGCAGGAGCAGGGCTGGGCATGGGAGGGGGGCTTGGCCAGCCCTTCTGCTGCAGGGTGCTCCCACCGCCCCTGCCCGGGCGCGCTCCCTGCGCCCTCCTAACATCTCCATGAACTGACGTCAAGACAAGCGGGTTCAGCACGTTCAAGCTCCCTATTCATGGCGCGGCTCACAGAAATGCGAAACCAAACAAGCTTCCCTGCAGAAAGGCGCAGATCTTCCATTTTTACTTAATCCTTTGGCAGCTATTTCCAGATACCCTTACACGTTTCACAGTTAAATGCCAACGCTGGGATGCTGTTGGAGGCTGGCTTGCTGCGCACCATCAAGACCTGAGATGTCACTGGCTGCAACAGCAACATGCGAGGCAGGGAGAAGGTGTCTGGATATGTACGTGCCGAAAAGAAAGGTGGAGGCTGGATTCAGGAGAGGTGAAACATCACTATTGGAAATCCCTCCCCAGCTTGATTTCTGCTAGAATATTGGAGGCCTACTTTAGGGGGTGATTGAACAGGTACCAGTGAGCTACCGGGTGGCCATAAAATGTGGCCCGTGAAGTGTTTTGGAGCTCTTGGGAAGTTGTGTTTGTGTAGAAGGGTCGTTTGGCTAATTACGTGGGGCAGGCTCTCCCCAGAAAGGTGACAATGCCTGTACCCACCCCATGACCGAGCTTTCCGCAGGCCCAGAGGTATTTACTGTTGGGCTGATACCAACCATTATATTTCTGGTAGGAAATAGTTTATGTATTTTATCACTCTTGCTCTCATGAAATTTGGCATATGTATGAGCACTATACACACGACATTGTACGTCTGCATCCCTATAGACATTTACAAGTATACACACATGCATATATCCATACTCCTAACATGGGCATCTGGATCCCCAGTGAGTCAGAGAGCCAAAAAGCAGAGTTTCTGGATATTGTACCTGGGGTCTGTTGCAGAGATGAGCCTGCGTGGGTTTATTGCGGTCCCAGATCCTCAAATCCCAGATTTATTGAGGGACACCTTGGTCATCCACCCGAGTGAACGTGAAGATGCATCTTCCAAAACATCCTCCGAAAACGCTCTGTCTGTGGCTGCTGGGTGCCTGAGCCAGCACAGGAGGCAGGTATCATGCTCTCCGAGGGACCCCCATTCTTTGCCATGGGGCAAGGCAACCCCACGCTGCAGCCGGGGTCCCTGGGCAGCAGGTTCTGCCTCCGTGCCTCCCCAGTGCCCGCTCCCCACCACGGGGACATGCGGAGAATGGCTCCCTGCAGCTGCATCCCTCAGAGTAACGACAGGGGATCCGTCTGCTGTGTGTTTTCTGGTTAATTCAGTAACCCAGACCCTCGCACCTCGCCAGTCACGGGGTGAATCACGCAGCGCTCTCCCCCCACGTGCTGAGGCAGGGCTCTGCCGGTGCCGCTCAGTCCCAGCCCTGGGGACCGGCGAAGCCTGCGAGGCAGTGGCGGGCGCTGCCCACGGCCCGTGGGGGGCTGAAGGTGTCCCAGGGCTTGCCCAGGCTCCCCCCAGTTCTTGGTCACTCCCTGGAGGGTGCTGAGTGCTGTGGCCAAGGGTTGGGGTGCGGTCAGGAGTGGGGATCAATTCCTCACGCCCGCAAGCAGCAGGTTTTCAGTCTGATGTTCTCCGAGTGATTTCCACTAGAGATCTCACGTGGGTTGCTGGTGTGCACTGAGGAACTGGTTGTGTTAACCCATATTCTTGTACCACTCAGTAATCCACACATAAACGTGTATTTCTGCTACGGTATCAATGGACTATTCATTTTGTCTCTTTGCAGTGAAGGCGTGGCGTTTCCCTACCCTCTACAGGGCAGTCCCAAAACTTGGGCCCAAAAGCCCTGGCAAGACCAAAGGCTTCTGAGAGCTTCTGCTGCGAGACATGTGGTGGTTTCTCAGGAAACTGAAAAGGGAATAAAAATACCACCCCAGGAGGCTGGTCTGGAGGAAACTGCCCGGTGCCAGCGCGGCACGGGCACCCCCAGCCCCGCTGCCTGGGCGCTGCCTCGGGCTTCGGCCCACAGAGTCGGCTCGCGTTCCAGTAGCAGCCGCGGCGCCTGCAGGGGCAGGGGCCGAGCAAGAGCCAGCCCTGCTCACCCCCAGCCACGCCGCCTTCGAGCGGCAGCTCTGTACTCGTGGCGTTTGGGCCCAGGGATGGGTTGAGCTCCGAGCTAAAATGTGTTTCCCTCTGGAGCTCTGGGTGGGAAAACATTTGCAGCAAGGAGGTGCTCCTTTACAGTCCCCCCTCCAAGGCTGTCAAGGGGGCCTCATGCTCACCCCAGCCCCTCGGTAAGGATGGGGGGGTCCCTGTGCTGAGCTCGCTGTCAGGCACAGCACGGACCCCAAAAAGCCCAGCAGCCTCCAGGCTCACAGTGCCCAGGGTATCTGAAGGATATAGTGGCTGTTTCATCTTTCCGTAATTTTAAACAACCTCTGAGTGAAGCCATTTGTAAAATGACTTTTTACAGTAATCTTGGCCAATGAATTGCATCTTCATGCATTTTCTTTCGTTTACACAATGGCATTTTAGAAGGGACTAATGCAAACATTTTTATTTAGAATGTATTCATCATTATTTAAATATGAATAGAGTTTTTGCAATAGTTATTAAGAGTTCCCAGTACCAGGGGAAAATAAAACATAGCCACATGCTTGGCTATGTTCAGAGCTTTAGCAAGCCTCTCCATCTCTTAGCTGAACATGCAGGGGTGGTATATGTCAGTACATATATGTCAGTACAATCTAATAAATACAAAATAAAGCAAATGTCAAAAGAGAGGTTTCTCTGTGGGACTGGACATGCCTACTGGAGAAGCACGGCCTGCTCCTGCCACGTCAAAACCCCGGTGTGAGAACTGTTGTCTGGACTGGGATGCAGAGTGAGGAACACATGGTTGTCAGAGCTGCAATATCCAACTAAGGAGAGACCAAGGGTTGGGGGAGAGTGTCACCGACAGCCACTGGACTGCTCAGAGCAGGCTGGTGATACGTGGTACTGCAGCCCAAGATGGCAAGCCCTGTGCCTATTCCTTGTGCCTCCAACTGCAGGTCACTGTCAGCCCCAAAGTTCCCAGTGAAGGCCATGTGTAACTGCAGGGGTTAAATAGTAAGCTGCTTTCTGGCAAAGCCCGGGAGCAGGAACGAGACTGACACATTCCTCCTACCACCTTCAGGAAAAAAGTGAGTCATGCTAATACTGAATTATAAACTCCCATAAATACATTAAAAAAAAAAAAAAAAAAAAATTTTCAAATACCCCCAGGCAGAGTCTTTCCTC
>VZTL01059342.1:5861-25875 GCA_013400535.1 Scopus umbretta
TTTGAGCAACCCAGTCTAGTGGAAGATGCCCCTGCCTGCGGCAGGGGCGGTGGACAGGATAATCTTTAAAAGGTCCCGTCCAATGGAAACCATTCTATGGCTCATTGATTCTATGATGTGTAAAGCAGATGAAGGTAGTAACACAACCTACCATATCACTGTAGCTGGGTTCAGTGATCCTTTTTGGCCTTATAAGTTATGAATATGTAGGTTTGGGACCATGACTGCCTCACAGCATTCCTTTGACACAATTTTTCCCATATGTATAATATATATGTGCTGTATTGACCTAAAGTCTGAAAATGCATTTTATGCATAATTATAAACAGAGTTAATAAAAGCATTCTTTATAATGATATTCTAATAATTGTTTTTAGAAAAAAATAATCCTAACTTCATTCATAATATCTGATTATCTGATTTAACATGCCAGGATTACGGCATAGCAATTAAGTAGTGAAGGAATTTCAATTGAGTTATTACCTGTGTACCTAGCTTTCACATACGGATGAATTAATCAGGAATCAATGAAGACAATTCAGGCTCAGCAAATTACTCAATATGGTGATGAATCAATGAAAATCCAAGAGAAGTCAGTGGAGTCAGTTTATTGCTGGAGGAGAGGGTGGGGAGAGGGCAGAGAGCAGGGAGTAAGATGATTAATAAAATGAGAAAGGAGGTATGTGAGAAATGGCAAATAAATTAAGAGCAGAAGCAAATGGATGTGTGGTCTGGCAGTGTGTGTTTTTGGAAGAAGGTTGGAACTGTAATGGATACCATCTCTTATCTATAGGGAATTCCGCTATCATTTCTATCAGTTTGGCCATATCAGGGAAGAAGCAGGTAGGGCATTCATCATATAACTGACAATATGCCCAGTAGCATAATTTTTTTGGACATAAAACTGAAGGAAAGCACATTAGAGTGTACAGCTTGCCGAAGCTTGGGAGCCTGTAGCCAGCAGAGCCTGCCCTGTGCAGGATACGCTTCTGACTCCATTTCTGACAGAAACTCACTCTTCTCCTAATACAATGCTAA
Source organism: Scopus umbretta (assembly GCA_013400535.1). Lineage (NCBI taxonomy): Eukaryota > Metazoa > Chordata > Aves > Pelecaniformes > Scopidae > Scopus > Scopus umbretta. Next base: position 6,900 of record VZTL01059342.1, read on the forward strand.
TGCTGTGGACACAGGTACACCCTCTGACTCTATTTCTCAGCAGAAAGAAAACATGTTACTGTCATCATATGGGAAACAACCTCTCTTCAGCCTCACCCTCCCTTTTTTTATGGTCCAGAACAATGGTGGGAGGACATTAGTTTTCATTTTTAATTACGTTTTTAATTATTTTCCTTATTTTTCATTTTTCCCCATATCTTTAATGATATTTGAATTTTTATCTGTTTTCAGGGAAAAGAAAAGAACATGTACAAGCCCTTTCTATGTCTCATTGAGAATCTGGGCAGACTGTAGAGATCTTAATAAGGCACCTCTGTCGAAAATCGGGTCAACAGGGTGTAAATTAAAGATTTTTGTTTTCTTGCTTATTGGTTTGGTTTTAACGCATAGGGCTTTTCCCCAACCATTGTCTTGCTACTATTCCCACAAATGTAACTAGGAGTAAAATCACATCCCAATTTAACAGCATTTCAAACTGTTTCAAGAAGTTTACACCAGTGACATTTAAGCCCAGTAGGTAAGACATGCAAACCTAAAATATATTGCAATTCTCTTGCCTGCTGTGTTGCATCCCAGTGCATTAGGCCCATATACTTTTAAGCTTCCACTTGTTATGGCAGTAATTCTTCCTTTTCTTCTGTGGCAAACTTTCCATCACAGACTTTCTGCTACCCCTTATGGAGATGGTCCCTTGCAGGGGGATCAACTCATGGGCTGATCTTTTGTATTTCCTCCCTCTAAGTTCCAGGTTTTCATTGGCTTCAGAATAAACATTGGTGTAAGCATACAAGATGATTGAGCAATCTATCAGAGACATAGCCAAGGCTTTGCCACCATTTAGTTGATAAAAAAATGGACAGTGGTATACCTCTAGATTTGATGCAAAAAGTGCTTATAGGCAGATAATTCCCCCGTTGTAGAAACAAAGCAGGTAGACAGAAATGTAGCATGTGCATGGCTGATTTCCCTGAGCAATAGTTACAGAATATTAAATGATATAGCAGTTTTTAAAAAATCAAACAGAATGTTTATGTTATATTTAGACAGATATCTAACAGGTCATTACATTTCTACATGAAAATGTTATTTTCCCTTTAAACTGGGACTTCAAATATTCCAAAGAAACAAATAATATATGTTCATTTTAAATTATTACATTCATTTGTGGGATGGAAAATCCTTTGTCTAGAAAAGTTCAAATGCTCCCTGGCTGCTAGAAAGTATTTTTAGCTGCTTATTTTATTTACACATTTAAACTTGTTAGCTGACCTGAGCTTTTACTGATACAAATGTAAAACTGGCAACAAAATTCCTAGCTATGTTGAGTGGATCTTAGTAATTGTTTTATTTAAAACATATTTATGGAGTGTGTACACAGCAGAAAATAAAATATTTTATAAATATTATAAATGTTGATAAATATTAACATTAAATTATGAACTGAAAGTGTAAATAAATATTTCAGTCCCTCAGTGGGCTTAGCATGACCACTTAGGTTAAATGTCTGAAAGAACCACCTCTACAGGAGATTGTAAAGCCAAAAAATCTCTGGTCTACAGCAGTGCATGAATACTGCAACAATTTCTCAGGCAAGAAAGGTCTCAACTTTGTAAAGTCGCTTGTAAAATTGCAGAGCTATCAAAACTTATATGTGCCCAAATTCTTTGTAAATGTCAAACATCAGTCTTAGGGATACTTTTATTATATCTATGGTATCTTCAAAGCTGGAACTGCAAATGGCTCAAAAAAATTGATTACTGATTACTACAATTTCCTACATGACAAAATTTAGATATTTAACATGTTCTGCAATTAGCTTGTGGTCTCAGATTATCTACCTTTGCAATGCCAATAAAGTAGCTGAATAAATGAAGTGTAATACAGATAAAATCAATGTTAGTTCAAAGGCTGAAGTCTGAAGAACCTTTTAATAATTTCTAGTATCTCATACCAATGGGACTGAATCACAAACTTCTCACTGGCAAAAAACTTAATCACACAGTTTTTACAATCAGTGGCACATTTTCAATTTCCTTCAATGGGAGAAGACTTAAGCTACCAGACTGCACTCTTTGTTCCACAGATCTTCCTGGTCTTTCAAAGAAGGATGCCATGTTCCTGTGGATTTTGGAAATCATGTCCTGATCAAATTACCTTTTTCTAAACACCGCTATAATTTTAAATTTAACCTTTAAAATTTTGAAGACTAACAAAAGGAAAAAAGTCACTCAGAATTTCATCTGATGAAGATGACTGGTGTTGCTTCTCTAACATTTTCCATCTGAAGTGACTGAAACCCATTTGCAAGTCCATGTACTTTTGTAAGACCGAGCTTGATTGGTATTTAGGAAATACAGTCACAGGCGTTGGCACACCTCAAGATTTAACTAGTGATCTTACGTCTGACCTATGAGTCAAATTGCTCAGAAGTAGATCAGCTTCTGCATATGTAGAAAACCCCCATAGTTTGCGCACAGTTTGTTATTGCCCCAAGCACTAAGAGTATTGCAAAGTTGTAAATATTGCTGTAAGTACTAAACATTGAATATGAGGTCTGATGCTTTATAAGATTTAGAGATCCAAGTTGAAACTCCTAAAGAGCTCTTATAGGAAAACCTGCTGTCTGTCACAGATCCACAGTGATGGGAGCTATCCAAGTAGATCTGCAGTTTCTAATGTCTAATTAATACATTATATATAAAGAATTTCCTGTCACAACTACATGAACTGAAATGATCTTTCAAATGTGATAAAAGCACCTGAGTAAAAAAAGGAGAGATAATCAGAAAACATTTCTCGTCTCCTTGCAAAAGAAACAGCCAATGTTCACAGAGACAAGTTTTCAATTCATAGTCTTTAACTTCACTTTCAAACTTTGTTGCAGACTGGACCACTTACTGAGGCACTTTCTGTGTCTTATTCCATATTATTGCACCAGAGTTTAAAAAAAATAAATAAACTAAAAACACAACCAAAGCAAAAAGAATCCAAGCAAAAATTGTTTTTTAAAAGATTAATTCAATGATATTTGCAATTGATTCAATGCCCACTGACCACATCAAACTTTGTGAATCAGACTTTCTGCATATAGATGAATGTCTGCAATCAGGCTCTGTGCAATGTTGCATATACAGAAGTTAAAAACTCTGAAGCTTTGGCTTTTCAGCACCGATGCAGGCTCTAGCTGCTGTCACCAATTTGGAAATGACAGCAGACTATTTATTATTATTTAATTCACACGTAAGGTAACATATTGTTCTAGGAAAAGCATATTCATTTAAAAGGTCACCCTGAGTTACTCAGTTTAATGTTGTTAAATAATAACCAATTAACAAACTGCTGTTTGCCTGTTGAATGTTAATTTTATTATATAGCAATGTATAGCACTTTAAATAACAGTACTATTATATAATGATGGATCTAAATTTTGGACTAATTTATAGCTAAAGTGTTCTAAAAGAAAAAAAAAAAAAAAAGGAAGGATATGTTTTATGTTATGAAATCCTATGGTCTTAAAGGAAACTTAGTCCCTCAGTTTAAAAGTTTAGTATATTTTAAGTGCTTTGACACTCAGCGGTAAGAAAAATGATTAAATGTTAAACCTACATGAAAATATTTTGGTATACTTGAAATTAAATTCTGTGGGATCTCTGAGTTTACATTCAGACAAGAGGACCTAAACTGAGAAATATTAATCAGGTGAAACAGAAACACAACTGGAAATCACCAGATTTCACAAAATGCCATTATGTCTGAAAAATTATCGGGAAGAGAACTATTTCCAAATGTGAGTCTAACAGAATGTATGACATACCCACACACCCAACATTCAAGCAGCATGAACTGGAAGGATAGATTCTCTGATTCTATAAGGTCCAGAACTCCTGAAAAGAAGTTGCTTGTACAATACCTTGCTCTTTCAAAAGGGACATTACACTTTTTAGTACTTTACTTGCTTACCCAAGCTATTAAGGAAAGTCTGGGTGCCATGCAGTGACAGCTAAAAGATGTATATTTTTGCTTACACACAAATCTTATACCTGCCCCTCATTTGTTTTCTACATCAATTATTGTAAAATGGGGTTAAACTTCAACTTCAGCAGTGGAATGGGACCTACTGCAAAAGCATGAAAAGTATCAGAACTAGAAGTTTTACTAGTTCTGTACTGATCAGGTTTGCATTGCACATAAACAGACACATCTGAAAATAAAACCTAGCTGTGAAAGACAATTACTTTTTAAGTGAGTTGCTTTTCTAGAAAAGCAGATGTTCCTATGATGAATCCCTTTTACATCCTGATTAAGAAGACAAGGTCGCTGTTTTGTGTGGTTTTTTTATAAGAACACAAGTGAAAGTTAGTCTACCCGTAGTCATATACTTATCATTCCATCTTTAAGCCATGTAAAAGACTATAAAGCACTAAATTTGTATTTTCCATGCTACTTTTTATCTTGTGATGACCTCTCCTGGTTGAGCTGTTCATTAGCCTTGATTCTAGAAGTTAAAAGTGTTTTGATCCCTCTATGCTTATTTCAAAAAAACTGCAGAAAAATGAAGAATATATTGCCAAGGTATGAAAAAAGCAACTATGAACAAAATTTATGGTAAGATCTGAGTATTAGTGTGTGTGATACTGTATCACAGTGTATGTTTATTGTACTACAAGATGGGCTTTCAACACCCACTTCATTTTGAGATAAAACTGAATGAGATTCAAAGCTTTCAACACGATCACTTCTGAACCAGTATTACTGAGACATCATTTTAATGACAGAGATAGATTTACTGACTTTGCAAAGTAAACAAACATCTGAGATGCAATATATTCACATACATGAAGTCCAATTCTATTCTTTCCAAAAACTGTATCTTTTTCTAAGTCAGCACAAGCAGAATGCAAGAAAATATTAAATAGCAAGCTCATATACAGGGATTTGTAATTCACTGTACACCATGAATCTTGCATACTTCTTAAAAAATACTGTAAAGAATAAATTTGCTGTTGTTCTTTACTTCCAAGTCAAAACATAAATTACCGATGGAGGACAAAATAAAAATGTGTTTGCAAATCAGTTTTACATCAAAGTTGCATTTCAAACAATTTTTAATTCTTTCAGAAGTATTCCCAATATGATGTTGAAAATCAACTGATGAGGAAAAACAAAAGAGATAAAAAACTACGTGCACTCTCTTGTCAAAGGAGAACAAAATTCCCCAATGCCATTCACAGTCAGTTGCATACAAAGTGACAAACGATCCCAGAAAATACAGCACAGTGACCAGTTTGTATACTGAAGCGTGCAACAGAATAACCAGTTAAGTGGTGCACCAAAACACTGTGACACAGCACTTGAGTTCCTACTGTGGCACCACTTCCCAAGCACCCGTACAGCTTTACAAGAATTTTAAGCATGTACTGCAATGTGATTACTCCTTTTGTAATTTTAAGGCTGATGTGTACCTCTAGCTATATCTCTGTTTCCAGTAAACAAATCTAGCTCCATTTCACTTTCAGAAGTGAGTCAGAAATGAAGTGCTATACACCACATAAGAAATGTAGCTCTTAGGTGAATTAATATAAAGAAGTCTTTGGATATCTGAAAAAAAATTTCTCAAGATGGGAATGTATATGAGCAAATTGTAATTAAGATTATATATATATCTCCTTTATTCACGGAATTTCTCGTTATAGTGATGTTACAACAACCATGAGCTTCTCGACTAACTTCTTTCAAAAGTTAAAGATTTGTTTGTTGAGTAATCAGATAACCCACTGTAGGTCATTTTCCAGTTAACCTACAGCCATTAGTTACTGAATGACAAAAAAAGTGCTCAGAAATCCTATTACAGAAAAGCAGTATAGGGAACTTTGTTTTCCAGTAACAGACTTCTGACAACCTAAATCATAAATCTTTTTTTCCCCTGTATATTCCTGTTATGCAGAGCCTGAGAGATGACCATGAAGAAATAATAATCAGAAGAAAAATTAGATAGCTGGTCAAAACTAAGCAGTAAATCTCAGGATCAATATTTCTACTAAATCAAAGGTAGAAAAATAACCGAACATCCTATAGCCTCTGAGACCTAGATACAATGCAGACACTGCTGTACCTTTTCTGTTGACACACAAATAAATGTCTAAGTGTAAGCAAATCCTGGAACAATAACATTGTTTTATTTTTCAATAGGTATCAGAAGGTAGCAGACAGAAACCCACTGAGAGAGCAGAGCAGGGCTCCAGTTCCCTAACCACTGCATGGTTCATTCCTGCCCCCAAGGAAAGAAATAAATAAACATAATGATCCCATAGATCTCTATGCAGTATGTACATTACATTCTAAGACAATTCCCTGCTTGGTCAGTAGAATCAGCCCCTGTTCACACATGCACAATCCCAACACATCTATCTGTAACATATTCAGGACATTTCTTTCCTCTATAAACAGCAGAGGAAGTCAACAGTAGTGTCTATTTTTGGCGATTCTATAAAAATGCACTCCTTCATTTCAGTATGCATTTCAAAAAATACTTTGCAAATGGCAAATGCTTTACAGGGTCTGAAAAGAAACAACTAAATAGTTAAATACACTGACATCTACCTGCAAATGTTTTGCTGGAAACTACAGCTCAGTGCAATGATGTTAAAGGTTTGATCCAACACCCATTGAAATCAACGAGTATGCTGTCATTTTTACACTGATAGCAGAATTTGGTCCTGTACAGGTGCTCTGCACTCCTCCGGTCTGAAGTTCAGCATTTCAGCGGATGCTTGGTCATTTCTCTACTCTTTCTGCCTCCCTAGGGGGTAATTGCTGGTCTCCTCTAAAATACCTTTGCTCTTTTTGTTATGGGAAGCAAAACTTCACTCTCAGGAAAAGCTGTCCTGACTCAGTTCCCTCTCATCAACTCACCATCATTCTTTCCTCTTGAAATGAGATGAAATTTTCTCTTTCTGCTCCTTGATAAAACACTAGTTATGGAAACTGCTAACACCTCTTCTTTTCCCTCAGACAACTGTGAAAGTGAAGTACTCCCAAATGCAAATTGCACATCTTCTGAGGAAGGTGGGAAAAACCAAACCAAACTAAACCAACCAAAGAAACAAAAAACACCTCCAAACTTTGAACGGCTTCTGTCTGATTCCTTTTCCCCTCTGACTCCATTGCAGATATCATAGAGCAGGTCTTTCAACTTTCCACACCAGCTATCACTGAAATCATCTCCACTAAGGAAGATCTGACGGGGAGCACTGCAAACAGTATCAAACCTCAGTGCACACATACACGTACAAATACCCAGAAAATCAAACACAAGATTCACCAGCAGAGAGAAAATAATCAACCTCCCAGAGTTGTGGGAATTCCCCTCTGGCTTATTGCAGAGCTGAAATTGTGCATGCTTCTTAGAAAAGGGTACTTACGAGATGCAGGCAGAGCAGTCCTGGCTCTGCAGCTAATGCTGCTGAAAATCCAGAGGAAGAGAGCTGCCCTGCAGCCAGCTCGGGTAACCACAACCATCCTTCACTTCCTGGCTCCCTGTACTCCAAATGCCAGCCGCAGAAGACCTGCTTTTCTCCACTTTGGTCCCTTCTCTCGCTCTCCTTCTCTTTCTCGGAGGAGGTGGCGAGGAGGTAAAGGGGGCAGGGCTTTACCTTGGGGTAGAAGCCAGCCCCCCTCTTCGTCTGCTATCTCTGGGTTTGCAGCAGGAGGATAAGTCCCGGTACTTTTCTTTCCCTTATTTCTCTGTGTTTGTGTGTGTATGTCTGTGCCTCCTTCTCAGAGGAAGGGGGGGAAGAAAAAAAAAAAAAAGGCCACGAAGTATCAAATAACAAGGATTGTAGAAGAGAAAAAGAAAAAAAATTAAAAAGCAATCCCCAAAAAGACGTGGGGGGAGGGAAGGAAAGGGAGATGGAGATGAAGGAATGGGAGAAAGGCGGAAAAAGCTGTTGGTGCCGCTAATGCTGCTGTTGATGCTACCACTGCAGCTGAGCCCTTCTTCCTGCACAGAGCAGCGCTGCTGAGAGAAGCTTGCAATAACCTCCCAGCTCAGATATATATACACGGCGTGCACGCACACACAGCCGGAGAGCCAAACACACACTCACACAGGAGCAGGGAGAGGGGAGAGGGAGAGAGAGGGAGGGAGANAGAGAGCTGGGGCTGCAGGAGCCGCTAATGCAGATGTTTTCGTTCGGTAATTAATTCTCGCTCCGAGGGCGAGCCAGGAAGCAAGCTGCATTAAAGTATCATTACGGTTTTCTCCTACAAGAGATGACTGAGACAACCTGGCCATATCCTAGCCTTATGGTTTAGGGATTTCAAGAGTCTGACTGCGCTTTTCCATCCCTCTCCATCCCTCCTGGCATTGCCCTTAAACAGACTGAACCAAAAGTTATTGCTCACCAGATACAGCAGAATAATGAGGGTGGGGAGTTATTCATGGATTATTTATTCTACAATCAATGAGGCAAAGAAAAATGAAAACAATTATTTCTCAGGTGTTCTATAGAGAAGGCTGAGGAATGGAGAGGTATAATTTCTTTAGAGGAGCCCCAAAGCAGGGATAAATTATTTTCATGACTAATACACATGCTGTTAACAAGTATCTGCTGTTCTTTAGCGAGTGTGATGAAGTGGTTAAGACTGTACATAAGATGAGATTTTCAGAAAGGCCTTGGGATATTAGGATCCTCAATCCTATTGCCTTTCAGAGGGAGTAGAGTGCCTACCTTTCAGGTCACTTTGAAAATTCATCCATACGTAATACATGATATCCCAGGAGAGCTATGGCCTAGAGGTTTGAACACAGCACAGGACAAAGCTTAAGTGTCAGTCCAGGGAAAACGTGTTTCTGTAATCTTGTCCAACAGCCACCACTTTTCCTCCTTGAACCTTTCCCCTCCCTTGCCTTATCCATATGGAGTATTAATACATTCATATTTTAAATGCTTTAATAGAAGTAATGCCAATATGTCTGTAGCAAATGTGGAATGAAAAAGTGCACTATGAATGCTAAGTGTTATTATACTTATCTCTGGTTTTGAAAGAATAAATATTGCCATAGAGACTTTGCTACCTCTTCTCTACATCATCCTGAGCCCCCTGCCATGCCGCCCCCATTCTTTATACCCACAGACACTTTTGGTGTTCAGTAATCATTAGGATATGTGAAGTTTTGGGGAATTAACTAAGAACCAAATATTAATTAGTGCCATTAAACTAGTTCAAAATTGCCTCTTTCCATAACGTTTTGTTAACAACTTCTATTCTCCTCCGGCTATACAGCCCCACAATTTTTCAAATTTGTAAACTTACATTTTTTATTCTTTAGCTACAGCAGAAGCAATAATGCGGATATACTATCAGAAACTGACTGCATGTATTCATGGAAAAAAGACAAACTTCTGCCTATGACATGTAAAAAATCCTACTGCTTTCATTCTGAGATCTTGCAACCCTTTCAGTATTCATTGGCCTTTATTATTCACCTGAGTAAGTAATAAACAGCTTCTCTGAGTAAGTATTTAAAAGCTCAGCAGACCATTTTGCAAACTAAATTTCTGCTTCTTAAGGTCTTTCCAACAAGCACAACAAAAGCAATAAGCTTGCACATCACACATTTATACTTTTCTACATACATACTTGTGTATCACCCATTTCATGAAGTCCTCCACTGGACAATAATTTGACTTGATTTGAGTTGTTCAAACTTCACACTTCTTTAGCGTACGCTAATTGGGGTTTTCAAAAACATACTCAAATTGCTCACAAGTCGGCACACATTTAAAAAAGTTATAAGGGTAAGACAAGTAATTCAAACCAGGAAGATTCAGCAGGCTGATTGATGAATATCTCAATAATGGTGATAGTCGAAAGTTTCCTTGTGGTTTGAGACGGAAGAAATGGCACAGATTATTGCATTTTTTCCCCACCTCAGAATAGGATCAGCCCTTAAAAACTGCATAAAATATTTAAACTACGTAACAACAGCAGTGAGTTGTGCAAGGGTAATGCCATTATTTTTAATATAACCACAACTGGGGCCTGCAAAATCATTAACTTTGACTGATTCTGTCACACAAAAATCATTACAAAGATCTTCGGATATTTTTTAGTCCTATAAAATAAGCTAACCACCATATATATACTCTTCTTCTTCTTCTTTTTTTTTTTTTTCTTCCCTGGAGGATGTTTTGAAATATTACTTTACATGATTCAACAAATCCAAGCTGAATATATTAACCTTTGAAATGAAAACATGGTCAAATTGTGTTAGGGCACAATATGAAGTTACTAGATACTTTTCTCTTCTATTCTTCCTCCTAACCTGTCCTTTCCAGGGTGTAAAACTGAGGACATTTCTAAGCAAGCGGTGAGACACTCCTGCAGTCTGAGCAGGGCACTTCTATCCTGCAACTGGCAAGTGCCTGCAACTTGGGTCAACAGGGAGCTGTACTCCACACACTATAGGTTAGGTAAGTGTCCTAGCAGAATGGGACAGACACACCAGCCAAGATGCACAGAAGAAGGATCTTCCAGCAAAGCTGCTCCTGTAGGAAAATTAATCCTTCCTTTATTTTTCAAATCAACACTCACAGAGCCATAAAAGCTGGGGAGATATCTCAGTCTAGTGGTGAAATTTCCCTGGTAATTAGGAAGACACTAAAGTGTTAAAAGACACTAGTTGTTACCTCTGTACACAAATTTTATTGATCTTAATGGAAATTATGCACACATATTGATGAATGAATAGATCATTCTGAATTTACTAGGGCTGTCAAGCATCGTCTGCTAAATGGAATTCATCCTGGACAGAGCTATATTTACAGTATGTGAATGTCAAGAAGAAAAACACAACGTCAGAAAGCTAAAATGGATAATTAAGAATTTCAAACACCAGTGGGACTAAATGGCATCCAATGAAGTGATCAGCTGAGGTCACAGAAGAAAATAAGCCAAGCTGAAAAAGAACCTGAAACTCCTGGATTAATATAGAAAATTAAAAACCATGCTGCTTTGCTCCTAACAAACTACTGTTTTAACATAGTTTTCCCCTTTTATATTTTTGGTTGCCAAGAACCCTTTGCATGGCAGAGCTCTAAAAATTATCCATAGCAGAATTTCCATCCAAGTCTCTAGAATGGATATGAGGACTTCACACAGGAAAGATAGATGCAATCTATTTCAAATTATGACCAAACAAGACTTTACGATTATATGCATAGAATCAGATGCCATATAATGGACAGCTCTATTGCTGAGGGAAGTCTTGGGTTTATTAAGAACAGCATGGGGTTTTCTACTGGGACTGTTTAAAGCCATGGACCTTTCTCTGAGTGAGAAAGAGAGCACATGAAAATTCTCATCATCTGCCTGTGATAAGCTGTAAAGACCTGAAGAAAACATTTATTCTTTAGAAAGGTAAGGAAAGAAAGTCTTTTCTAACCTTCCTAATGTACCTATAAAGGAAGATGAGGATGCATTGGCAGGAAAAAGCCATTATCTTCTTCTTGCTCCATGCAGCTAAAAATACAGCATTATAGTTTGAAGTGAATGCATTTTGGCTTGACCATCATTTCGTTGTAATTGTACTAAAACAAACAAAAAACTAGAGATGTGTATATAGGTAATCTTAGCAAAATATAGTTCCAGTTGTTTCTTTATATGCTTCGTAACAAAGGTGGTTTTAAAAAAGGAATGTTAAACTCAGAAAGTGCTCAGTATGTCACTATTAAAAAATATGATCCCAGACTCTCATTCATACAGACATCAAAAGAAATTGAAGATGCTCAGAAGTTTTCAGTGTTATGCCCCTACATCTTCTGTAGTCTAAGCATGTGCTCAAGACAGCATCTACCTTTCGAAATTTCTTTTGGGATGTCTTGGTGTCTATCAATCTACACTGCATAATGAAAAATTTTGACAATCAAAACAAATAAAAAATCATGCCATATGTCTCAGACATATACTAGACTTGAATCTGCATTTTATAGACGTGCAAATAGAACAGAATTCCATTCTTATTCTGCATCATGACTAAAACAATGAAACAGAAATGGTTACCTGTCAGAAATGCAACTGTTTTACACTAATCACCAGTCTTATTCTGAGCTCATTTCCAGTTTAATGCTCCTTGAAGAAATGGAAGAATCTGTTTATTTACAAATATAATTTAATTACTGCTCATCCACTTGAACAGTCCAAAGTAATTCTCTCCTCCAAGACACAGTATTCTTCTACACATTCATGGCTTTCTTTTTCTTGAGTTTGACTTCAAACCCCACCTTATGCATGTTTTTTCCCTCCTCCTCTCATTTAAGGACCACCTGTTAATTTATTTGGGTGGTTTTTATACTGCAAAATATTTTTTCATTCATACTGTCCCTGAAGTCTATTAATGAAAAAATGAAACAACATTTGAGAATCACTGAGACAAATTATTTTAATATGGTGTCTATTTTATTAGTATTTTCTTCCAAGCTGGAAATGTTACATATATGAACATACCTGTTTTGAGAAATTGACTGTTTTAGGTTGCTATATGGAGCAACCTCTGGCTGCTACTAATACAACCAGCCCAGCTGGAAGCTCAGCTGGATCTTGTATGTCATGTGCATACAACACGGCAGGATGAGATTTTCTCTGCACAAGAAGTAGAAGATAATAAGTCAGTAATAGCCATCTGAATACAGTGGCCATTTGAGGGTTCTGCCAAATTCATCACCTGAGAAGACTGCACTGAAAAACATCTATAAAATTTTTAAAACATGAATTAAGTTCTTGAAAGACTGAGCCCTTGATGAATCTTTTTCTATTTCATTCTGGAATAACGACCAGAGTTTTTGACTCAATAACCTTAAAAGTTTTCTTTCTCTCAGTTTATTTATTTTTTTTTTTTTTAAGATCCTGTAAGTGTCTTCTCTCTTAGTAATGTTCTATATTGCTATTATCAATAGCAATAATATTTTATATTGACTTTGTATTTTTATACATTATTTAGATTTTTGCTACATGGCAAATACCTTAAGTGGTATTTTCTAGATCCTAGTCTTGTCTTGTGTGCTTTGGATGAGTAACGTGGAATCAGTACTACTGAAACCAGAGGAATTTTTGCTATTGAATCAAATGGGAATAGGATTTTATCCCTTATATTTATACCTATGACATCTGAGGAAGTCCTGTCTGTACAGAAAGACAGACACTGTGTATCTCATGAATACATTTAAATGTACATTTAAAATACTGCGCTGAAATAGACTTGTCTTAATTCAGCTTAGACTATTTCACAGGCAATTCACGGTTGCACAGGAGAAAGTCTATGTTGAAAAAATTGCAAACTAAGTGAATTATAGTAATATTATCAAAATCTATTGCAATTATGTTGGAAATATTTCTAGCCACCTTTAAAGGAGAAATTGAAATCAATCTGGAACACTTCCTTCTGCTATTTGTGGGGGGAAAAAAGCATCCTTTCACTAATGCACAGCCTGCAAGGTAAATGCTAGAGAAGAGACTGGCAGTTCTTCTTATACTATCATTTATGCCTGGATAAGGAGACTCCATGTGACTTGAAGGCTTTTGCAAGACAAGTACATAGCAACACTTTGGTGAATACAGTAAATACTTCCACAGCGAAGTAATATTAGGGAAGCATTTATGTATTTTTAGCCGTATTTTAATGCAAATTAGCAGCTGGAAACACAGGAAAGAGCCAGCATAATCTGACAAGATTTCTTTCTTTAAACTGACAGATCTACAGCCCTCATCTTGGGAACTTCTTTGGTAAAGATTTTGGAATAATTCACAACTAGTAGCTTTAAACCACTGCTTTATGTTAAATAATTTGTGCTACCGAGGATATAGCCTCATTATCTACTCAATACATATTTAACAGATTGGAAGAGGTTAGCAGAGTAATGCACTAAAGTTACTGAAGCATTTAAGCATTCTGAGTAAATATATATTTGCCTCCCTGTTATATTGTCTACATCATTCAGTCTCAATTACCACACTAATAAACCATAAATAATCTTCATCTCCTACTACAAATAGCATATGGATACATGACAATAAAAGTACTTTAAAACACTACCATTTAATCTATCTTATAATATCAGGAATATCCAGAGTCCTCTTGAACCATGTTATAAATTCTTTCATACGATTGATTGTGGTAAGGCACTTGGTGTTACAGTCAAATGTGAAGCTCCAGTAATTCTCCATTATGACTCCAGGACTGCGCTTTTATTAACTGTCTACAGTGCACCTAGTACAGAGCAGGGTGTCAATCATGACTGAAGCTTCTGCATACTACCTGAATATGATTACACTTAAAAGATAAATACATATTGTTTTGCCTGTCTGCACACCTGCCTGTCAGATAATTTCCTATGCATCTCCTGTGTTTCTCCTTTTTATTCCCCCCACCCCCACCCCGCCCCTTTCTGATAGGCTTCTTATTTCTAAGTAAGACAGCCTGGCATTAAGAACACCGACTGGATGAATATTGGCAACCTGGAAACTTTTTTAAAAACTTAAAGCATTAGATAAGCTTTATGCCAACTTCAGGAAGTCACCTGCCATGGCTATGCAGGCATAGTAACTGCTTGGGCGTCAGTGGAGTTTCTGAGCTGTGCAAGAGCTCCAGCTGAGCCTGACCACATCAGATCAGCCCACAGCTCACAATGGAGCTACTGTATCACATGCCTTGAAGAATGTTCCCATTCACCGGTTGGAGTTTTTCATTAAAGTCACTAACCCTCCTACTACTTTAAACAGAAAAATAGACTGTACAGGTTTTGGGTGAACTAAGGAGATTGAGTGCTAACTGGTATGGTGGTCTGAAAACCATTATTTATTTTATTGTCATATTGATATAAATTATATGCTGTAGCAGCTACATCCTGAATAAGAGGTGGCTTATTCACTCCTTGTTCAGAGTAGTCCCACCGCAGTTAGTCTGATGTTCTTTCAGGGGAAGTGGTCAGCAGGCTGTAGTAGTATAGAATAAAATCATACATGCATGTACATCGTAAGTGCACACACAAATATTGGGAGCAAAAATGATTGCTCTTGACATCTAGGCAGCCATTTAGAAAGTAAGGATGAAACTGAGAATGAAACTACTTCTTTCCACAGAATCAGGAAAAAAATGAGTAGCAGTAACAAGGGAAGGAAATCAAAGTACGAATTGCAGGGCTGCACCGCAATCTTTTTTGCTGTTCTTCCTTCTGCACTGACATACCAAAAGCAAATGGGAAGCCTTGATAGGAGGCACAAAATGTGAAGAGCTCTCTGATGTACGAATGTTGCATCTGCAACCACCCTTAATGACATGCAGCCTCTCATTAGATTTGGTGGTGCACAGGCCTTTCATAAAGACCACTTCAGCTTAATTTATAAGGAGCCGTGTTCTGGTTTTAACGTCTCTAGATTTTAATCTGTACATTGCAGAACAGCCTGGGTTCATTGCCTGGAGTTAGAAAACATCTAATCAAAGATGGGATTTTAAAAATTTTTCTGCAATCAATAGTTCAGCACAATGAACTATCTCATGCCCCGCTCTGCAACAGTAGGAGAGGTGCAGCTAGACTGTCAGTACACATGTGAAGCTAAGACAGACGACAATAACTCTGTGTGATGACTCTTGCCACAACCACCACAATGTACTCTGAGTTGCCATCCAGTTTGGTGTCACATGAAAAACTTCTTATGCATGTTTCCTCTGGTTTGGAGAATAGAAAGCTCCCTAACTGAGGAAGGAGGGTTCTAAAAAATACCAAAAAGTGATCTGAAGTGAGAGACCACAGAACCGTGAAGGAGCCTGCACATAAGCTGCCGTATTTTCATGTCAGGGGATTCAGTACCAGCCCACCGTACAGTTCTATTATCTCTTGGAGAGCGGAATATAAATATATGTATGTATCACCCACTCACACAAACAAATACATAATGTTATGTAAGTATTTAATAAGTCATGTACATATGAAGTAAAATACAAATATCTGTTATAGAATGACAAGTTTACTATTAAAAAACATTCTGAATAATCTTCATCCATAAGAAAACAAGACTGGAATAGGCCACCCAAGTCATATCAGTCACCGAGATTTATCTTCGAAGATAAAATTCCTTTTCCTCTCAAGCACAAATCCTTTTCACAATATTTATGAAACACAGGGTGACTCGGAGATACTTTCTGAGAGGTATGACCACATAAAAACCACTTACCTTTCAGACCCTTTTCAGCTTTTTTGAAAGTATAAGACATGAAGAAATACATGTATTTGATAAAAGACTTACACTTCTTGATCTTATCTCATTTTTAATTGAAAATTATAAAGAAGTCACATTAGGTAGACCAAAGTTGTACTACTGCAACACTGCATGAGTTTTTAGCTACAAATGCATTGGTAATAAAAGGTGCGTAGACTACTGCATGTTACCTACTGCATGTAATGTGGCATGTAATGAATGAACAGTAATTTATTCTCCACAGCATCTAAGGACTTCAAAGCATCACACAAATATTGGATTAAGCTTCCCAACAAGGTAAGTAAATATTATATCCACGTATAGAACAAGCACATAAGTCTATGCACAGTGTCCAAAATCACCCGTATTCCAACTGCTGTAAACAAGACCCACTGGCTCTGAGGGCAAAATTGAGTTTTTAAAGCCAGATGGACAAATCAGCAAAAGTTATGCCTCTTGCCCTATAGGGCAAGCTGCCCTATCATAGGAAGTGAACTGAAAGTGCTCCATTAGTACTTTGATGGAGATGGCAAAGAGTATGAGAGAGTATGAAAGACTTAATCATCAGAAACGCACTCTAAGAGGAAAAGGCAGAAGAACCTAAGTGAAAAGTACTTTAAAAGGAATCAAAGGAACATGATGACTGTAGCTAACAAGCTAATGCCTTTTGCTACCCATAAAGAAAATATGATGGAGCTATAGGTGAACTAGATGAAACGAGTAGTAGAACTGTTCATAATTTACACATACACACATTTTTGTTGTGCATCATTCAAAAGTGACGCAGTGCTATCTTGCAGAAATTTCTGCATTTCGCAGAAATGATTTGAGTAGAGAGAGGTACTTAATAGCACCACTTGTCACTTTTGAACAGTAAAAGATCTTCAGTATCCCAGCCAAAAACCTTGAAATGTGTTGCAGTCTATATGGCTGCACTCCGTGCAAAAGAAAGACGAAGAGCAGGCTATTTTATTTCCACTTTAAAAAGACCTTGAATCTCTCTGGTAAACATGGAGAACCGAAAAGAATGCAATCTCTTTAAGAGCCAAAAGGAATGCAATCTAATTATAAGCGCTGCTGTGATAAAAGCACTGAATCCTACTGTGTTTCCAACTTCATAACGAAGTAAGGTCTCATTGTTCTACCCACGGACATGCCTGCAAATGTGGGAGAATTTCAGATGCAAACAAAAGACTGAAAGACTATTCTTTACCCAGACATCTTACAGCAGCTAGTGACTTAGTTGCTTGCCACTTCTACCTCTAGTAAAGACCACTCTATATAAGAGTTACAGGATATGTCAATACCATTCTGAAAAGCTGTAAATAGAGCATAACCTGTTTTCTAGGTGCTCTCCATCCACATGGCTGCTTCTCCACCAGCTTGTGGACTGTTTGCTTAGAGGTTGGCAAAATATTAATCCACTGGGCATGTACAGGGAGAAAGGATACCATCAGCTCCAGGACATGGTCTCAGTCACACTTCTTGCAAACCAGCTATCTGCAAAACTGGCAGGTCTGATGATGCAGGTGACTTCAGAAGCACCTATAGCATTTATAGACACACTCAGTGGGGATATTTTGACAACTCAGATTGAAAAATCTGTTCTTCCCAGAAAAAAATGCATCTTTTGTTCATTAGTCTTCTGTTCAGCTCAGTTGACCTTGGTTTTATTTCAAACCTTGATTGCTGTAATGTTCACTCTGCTGCTCAGCCAGCAGTCTATGGGATTCCAACAGGTAAATGGTTGGAAGGGAAAAAAAGGAAAGCACCTTTCTCCCTCACAAATCAA
The DNA here is from genome assembly GCA_013400535.1 of Scopus umbretta. Classification (NCBI taxonomy): domain Eukaryota; kingdom Metazoa; phylum Chordata; class Aves; order Pelecaniformes; family Scopidae; genus Scopus; species Scopus umbretta. The sequence continues at coordinate 24,946 of VZTL01059342.1, forward strand.
GGAAGGATTCATCTGACTATAGACATGTAACTTTGAACTTGCCACTTTAGTCTCCTTTTACCGTTGACAGAGAGCTAGTCAGGATTGTCAGTGTCATCTAGGTTAAGATTCATGTTTCCCCAAACTAAAAGTTTGCACAGATGAGTCAAGCACCACTAAAGTGCCTATTTCCTCTGCTTTAACTACAAGAAGATCCTCGAGTACCTGGCACAGCTGTAGACAGCGAAACACGGGCAAGATTAAGCCTGCTTTTGAGATTCTGCTGTCCCTCCCACAGAGTCTGCTTCACCGCCATGTCTACTCACATACACTGTGCCGGCTCCCTCATATTGAAGACATAAGAATAACCACATTGAGAATTGTGGAATCACATTGGGAATTGTGAAGCATCTTGCTTCAGGTGTCTTTTCCTTGAAAACATGGTTCAGATGTGAAATTTGCTAGTTAACACCAAGACTAAATTTTTGTAGTTACCCAGAAATGAAAATAATAATTAAAAAGGAAAAAACCCCAAGCCCACCACAAAACAAACTTCACAGGAAGAAAGAATATGATCATCAGACAAATCAAATAAAGTACTGCATTTAGCAGTAAAAGTAAGCATTCTACAGTTTTGCAGCTCATACAAGAAACTAAAGGAGGGAGGCAGCTGTGCTGGGGTTTTTTTCTTTCTTTGTTTTTCTGTCCAGCCATTTCTCGTTTATTATCATAGATGGTGTGGAATTTCTTACTGACTTTAATCACGATGATGGCAACTTAAGAACCATCAAAGTACAGTGATGCCCTTTAATGCAAATACCGGGTAGACAAAAGTATTCATAGAGTCATGTTGATGTGCCTAGGTCCCATCCATCCTAGCAGATTTTTAATTGGAATAACACCTTGCAAATTATCTAAATAAAAAAGGCAAACCAAAAAATGTTGTTTTTT
>VZTL01059345.1:0-21134 GCA_013400535.1 Scopus umbretta
GCTGAAACCAGGACACCATGTTATATGGATGTACCCGAAAACCTTAACACAACTCACTGATGAAAAGCAGACCCCAGCCATTGTTTCTGCTGGTTCTTGTGTTTGTTAAGGCATACAATATTTAAAATGAGTTTTTCCATGAACAGAAAGATTAACAAATTCTGTTTTCTTGTGGATTTATTTTCTGTGCCCTTCCACCATAACTTGTCTTCATCTACTGCGTCCTATGTGAGCACACTTCTTCCTATTAACTATCTCTAGTTCTGCTCTATGTTCCCTAAATTCTCTCCTGATGCCCTTTCCCCCTCTCTGCCTCTGCACATGCTCTACCTTTTTCTGAAGCACGTAGGTGACAATTGATCATTTGCTAGAGCTGTGCTGGTTACCAGACCAATTTTCAGGAGCTGGCAGGCTGGCTGGCCTCCCACCAGGTAACAGTGACCTGGTGTTTCACCCTTTCTCCCAACTGAGGCACGCCTACTTTAGTCGCTCTTGCCCAGGTACTGATTTTCAAGAATCATATAGGAACTTGACATCTCTGAGTGTCGTTACTCTAGGCCACCACACAATTCGGTGTTACAAGCCCCATGTCTTTCAAATCCCAGGATAAAGTGCAGATTTTCACATGTGCATATATAAGGTTCTCCCTTTAACTTTAACTTAAAATGAGATTTCATTTTTTGAACGTTAGTATTAAAGCACAGCAATGGTAATTAGATCATGGGATAGAATTTATTTTCTTCCTAGTAGCTGGCATAGTGCTGTGTTTTGGATTTAGTATGAGAATAATGTTGATAACACACTGATGTTTCAGTCGTTGCTGAGCAGTGCTTGCACTAGTCAAGGACTTTTTCAGCTTCCAATGCTCTGCCAGGGGCACAAGAAACTGGGAGGGGGCACAGCCAAGACAGTTGATCCAAACTGGCCACAGGGCTATTCCATAACATATGACATCATGCTCAGTATAGAAACTGGGGGGAGTTGGCCAGTGGGCAGCCATCACTGCTCAGGGACGGGCTGGATGTCAGCCAGCAGGTGGTGAGCAGTTGCATCACTTGAGTTTGTTTTCCCTGGGTTTTGTTTTTCTCTCTGGTTGTTCTTCTTTTCATTACAGTTTTTATTGCTATTATTATTATTATTGCTATTATTATTATTGTTGTTGTTGTTTTTGTTATTAAACTGTTCTTATCTCAACCCACAAGTTTTCTTACTTTTGCCCTTCTGAGTCTGTCCCCAGTCCCACTGGGGAGAAGGGTGAGCGAGCATCTGTGTGGTGCTTGGTTGCTGACAGGGGCTAAACCACAACACCCGGCCTGTTATTTTGGCCTAGTAGACAAGTATCCACAAAAGTTTGGTTCAGCAGGAACCACACAGTCCACCAAAGTCTGTCTCCTTACCCAGATGGAAGCTAAAATCAGTAAGGTAAAGAGTTCACTTTCCAAAGCCCCAATATAGTTCAGTATAACTATATATGGAAAAAGCTTTCTTATTCAGTCTGGTTATGTTGGCAAAGATATGAAGCCTTAGGAAACAAAGCACTTCATTTTGCTATATCTCTCATGTTCATGCCCACTTATTTTATTGACAGCCCACCGTGCCAGAAAAAGGAAATGATCAAGTGGGTTAAGAGACGTGACATTAGATTTATTGCGTGTTAGTGGTTTACATCATGCTTAAGTAATATTATATGACACACTCTTCTGTAACCAGGCACTTAATGAATTTGTGCAGGAGTTAACAAAAGTTTAAAATGACCCAATAGAAGAACAGCACATCAAGCATATTAGTTATTATAAATCAAATTAAGGCATTTTTATGAGACATTTTGCATGTAATGAAAAGGAAAAAAATGCAGCCATTTCACTGAATAAGAATATTGTGCTCTTTGCTCATGACCAGAAAACTATACTGGAGTAGACATAATCACTGGAGTACTGTTTAGAAATGCATTGAAATGGGATAGAGTCACTATGTGACCAACCTCAGTGGATTTGATAGATGCGAGGTATTTTTGAAAAGGTGCCATGTACTTGGGAGCCTAGCGTCAGCCTTATCTGTTTGAAGAATGCTGCCCAAACTCATATTTTAAAGGAGAAGGAACTACTTGAAAAATGGGTGGTAAAGGCATAGATCTTTGAAAGATTTTAGCAAAATAATGGACTATAATTATGTTTTCAAAATAGGTTTTAGCCAGATGCATGCTCTGCATTTTATTGTGCATGAGTTCAAAGGTAGTTGAAGTTAGAATTTCCTCCCTTTTTTGTGTGTAACTGCACAAGAAAGATGTACTCACCCACCACATGATTCTGCTGACCCTGAGGAGACTTTTGTCAGAGACAACATACCGTGTCTCACACAGTCCTCAACATGTCACTGCCTCAGCACAGAGGCTCTGGCTCACTGCAGACTTGACCTAGTCCATCACAAACAGAAATTTTTGCCTGCTTCACTTCTGGCCTCTGAACGTGTTTCTAAACCAGTGAGCCACAGCATGAATATTGTGTCTTGAGAAGCCTCAGGTATCAGTTGACATAGTTTGATACGGTGTGTACAGACAAAAGCTGCCTCCACATGTAAGTCATGATGAGCCACAACCAAATGTGTTTGAGTCATTTGAAATCTAAGGAAGTCCCATTCCTACTCACCCTGAAGAATCAGGATCTTTCCAGAGTGACTTCTAGGAGCCAGGAAGGGGTCTTAGCTGAGAGGTGTGTAGCACCAGTGGGAATAAATAAGCATAAGAGTCAAGGCCAGCAGAAGATGGCCCAGCGTTCTTAAAATGTGAGGAAGAAAATTACATACCACTCATTTATTGTAGAAATTACCTTGGTAGCCAGTATTTTTTAGACTGAAGTGTTCAGGTGTTATGTCTAAAATCGTATTTTTAGATAACTGATACAACTCACAAATAACAATCTTTGTGCGTCATGTTTTATCAATGTAATTAGTTAAAACATTACTGCAGGTAGTACAGAGGCTGAGACCAATGTTATATACTCATAATTCAAGGTTTTAGTGTGTCTGAGCATATTGCTTTCAGCAAGAAGGTGACAGCAGTTTGATGTTGACTCTGTGGAATGCTATTAGACACTAAGCATGCAAATTGCTATTTGGATGCATTTTTTAAATATGGATGTTTATTTCTTTTTTAAGATTTATTAGTTTGACCTGAGAGACAATGAGGCAGATGACTGACTGCTTGCATGGAAACATTCAATTAAAGAGATGAATGAAACTTTCACCACAAAACACCCTAAATATTTTCTTCTGGGCATTATGATCTTAAGATGGTGGCTTCCATTTGGCACTAAAGCGAAGTGAAAGTGGTTTAAATATTCTGCAGAAAGAAAGAGGATGTGTTAGTCACCAGATTGAGATTGTAGGTGATAATTATTTTTTTCAATCTCAACCAATGCATTTTTCATGACCTCTTGCCCTGCCCCCACAATTTGACAGACCACTTAGATTTTTGTAAACTGATTTCTCCACTGATCATAAATATCCTCTTCTTTGCTACCAGAGGCCAACGTATTTGCTTTCAATCCTTGGTCACTTACGGGTCATTTTTCTCCTAGATTTTCTGTTCCTTTCTACTTCTCGGTAAGAAGTGATCAATATTTCACACCCAACTGTGGACATTGGGACAGCACGGGCAGAACAGAGTGGGACCAGCCACTCCGAGGCAGATCGTCCAGAGGCTGTAGTGTTCAGCCAAGCAATGCCTTGCCTACTCACTCGCAACTGTGTGCCTGAATCGATAACTTCTGTACTTCCGAGTTTGTATGAACAGCTGTGCTGGATCAGACACAGTCTGATAGCATATGACTTGAGTAGTTTAAGAACTTGTTAAGCACTCTCCCAGACTCTGCAGGGTCTTCTGGAACAGAAGTGGTATTTTCATATTTTGTTGTCACTACAGATACTTTTAAATGAAATTTCCCCATCATTTTTGAACAAATACAAATTTCCATTAATCACAATTTTCTACAACAGGGCATTGCACAGCTCAGTACAGATTACTTGAATCATATTTCCTCATGATTTTTTGGAAATCGTGACCTCCTACTAACTGGAGGCCGATATGTGTTATATGGAAAGAGACAGTGAACTATCAGCCCCTGTTCACTGCCTGCCTGAGACTTCTGTGTCCCTGCTGTATACATTCTGTAAAATTCTTCCCATTCTCCTTTGCCCAGCATGTTTTTTCCCTAGCCTGTGAGATGCTCACACAGCAGGAATTCTTCCAATACTTTGACTGTCCTTATTGCTGGTGTGTTACTTTTCCAATTATGTCAGGTCTTTTTTGAGATGGGTAGTATACTACAGAAGGTAGATGAGATGTGCACATGGTTCTGAATATCTGGGAAAACATGGAATTGTGTAATGGCTTAATCATTCTTTGTGTATGGTTGGCTTTTTTGACTACCAGTGAGTAAGGAAGTGAAAGTTCTGTAAAAATATCTGTAACACCAAGGTATCATTTCTGAATCCTAGTTAGTCTGTACTATATTGAGATCTGCGCAGATTGCTTAACACAGTGAAGAGACACTAGAGGCAGAAGGTTGTTTGAATTTCCTTCTTGATTAGCTTTTTTTTTTGCTTGTGGAAAAAGGAAAATTAGTTCTGATACCATTTTTTTTAGATGAAGTTGTTTGTTACTCCATGTTTCCTCAAATGTAGATTTTTTTCAAAATATATATGTGTGTGTATATAAATATAAGTCCTATATATAGAATCATAGAATCGTTTGGTTAGGAAAGACCTTTAAGATCACCTAGTACAACCATAGCTGTCCACTACTAAACCATGTCTCTAAGCACCTCATCTACCTGTCGTTTAAATAGCTCCAGGGATGGTCACTTGACCACTTCCCTGGGCAACCTGTTCCAGTGCCTGATAACCCTTTCAGTGAAGAAATTTTTCCTAATATCCAATCTAAACCTCCCCTGGCACAACTTGAGGCCATTACCCCTCGTCCTATCGCTGGTTGCTCAGCAAAGAGGCTGAGCCAGCCCCTGTCAGGGGGTTGCAGAGAGCGATCAGGTCTCCCCTCAGCCTCCTCTTCTCCATGCTAAACAACCCCAGTTCCCCCAGCTGCTCCTCATAGGACTTGTGCTCAAGACCCTTCACCAGCTTTGTTGCCTTTCTCTGGACATGCTGCAGCACCTCAATGTCTTTCTTGTAGTGAGGGGCCCAAACCTGAACACAGTATTCAAGGTGCATATATATATATCTTGTCTCTTCAATATTATGATCTGAAGAATAGCTCTAGTACATTAAAGCAATTATTCTTTCTATTTTATAATCCTGTCTCCAGCAGTGAATAGCCCTCTTGATTATTGCTTCCGAAAGAGCTGCGAGAAACTATGCAGTGGGCAGGTGCTAAATAACTGGCAAGAGGAGAAGTCTTCCTTCTAAATAGCAGTAAGTAAAGTACTAATACATACCCAGATGAGAAAGGGCTTGGGTCTTTCCCAGTCCTTTCTCACAGTTCTGGTATTCTTATATATTCAAGCAGTTTTCAAACCCCAGTTGTCTCTTACTTACAAGGATAACCAATGTTTTGTTAAAAGATTCAAAATATTCCCCTTTTACCTGTCCACCGACTTCTTATGCAGCCTGGGAACTAAAAGGCAGATTTCTTTGCGGAAGGAAAACTCCCTGCTCGTTGTTTTCTCCACTCACAGTAGGAAGTTAACTCATCGGAACAACTTTCAGCCTGCTTATTGACATTGTGGACACGTATGTATAGCCAAGCTCTTAGACTGAGCGATTTGTTTTGCTTTGATGGTTATGTAAAATAGTAAAAAAATTAAATGGCCTATTTCTTATATGCAGATTATTTTCCCCTCTAACTTTTATATACATATATATATGCACTATTACATGTTGCAGTACTCATTATTATATTGAATTATATGTTACTATGTACATATTGTATATGTATGTATACAATTTGAATCCTGTTAAGTATTGAAGGTTTTTTTTAAGCCTGTTCATCTGATTGCAGTAGGTTCATATATAGTTACGTTAATTCTTCACACACATGTTTAAGCAGCAGCACTGACAACAATGCTGTACTGAACTGTACATGCAACTATGAGAAGGCATGTATGCTAACAAATCCTTCCCACCGTAGGTGACCAAAGATTAGGAGAGCTCTATTTATTGGCTGAGAATGGAAGTGTACGTGCCAGAGCCCGCTAGAAGTGCTAGCCTGAACCAAGGATCCCATCCCAGCTAAGCAGGCTGTGTTCTAAAAGGGAGAATTGGGTAGGAAAGCAGGTTGGCTTCCACAGAACAGACATCAACATTCTTTCAAACAAAAGGCAGAACAGCAAAGCCTCAGAAACTGAGCTTTTCATTACTACATGCTGCTTTCAGCATAGCAGATGAAAAGCTGGAGCTCACTGAGCAGTTGGAAGCAAGAACTGTTTTCCCAGAAAAAAATTGCCTTGAAAAGTGCTTTGCGTGCACACTGGAGTTGGGGAGGCAGCCATGTGACTTTGCAGTTTGATTCTAATTGTGCTCCAACAGGCTTGTATCTTCAAGCTCTTGGCTGGGGCGGTGGCTGAGAACAGGCACTGTTTAGTATGATTTGATTAGACTTTTACAAAGCAGTTTAAAAATACAAAAATAGCAGATAGACGCTGTACATAATAGTAGCGAGATTATTGTGCCAACGTATGTTTTGCAAATACTCCACAAGTTGTGTAAGTTACTGGCATTTTTGAACATGGTTTCTGATACCAACATTTCCCGCAATCAGAAGTTAATCAGGAGTAACTGTGATTGCAGACACATGGTTGAGACTCTTCTACCACAGCAGAGGCTGTTCTGCCATAGCTCAGATGTCAGAAAGTGTAGTTATATCCCTTTCCCAAATTGTAGTAAGTCACAAGGCATCTTTCACAGGACTGGTGGATAATTGCCTATATGCACAGATGGTGCACACTCGGCAGCTAGGCCTGCACCTCAGTGTAACTCTCTTGCAGCTAGACAGCATCCTAACATCTTCAAGGTGGCCTCAAGACAGGTGCCTTCTGCACTTTCCTTCCTTACATTGTTTTCCTTCTGCACTCACACTCAGTGTAACTTTCACAGTCCCTTTAGAAATCTACCTTGACGCACATTTTTTCCCTGCCTCAGAAAACAAAGTGCAGCCAACAAGTGCACACGTGCTCCTCTGCAAAGGGAGGAGATGGTTCTCCACTGGGTTGTTCCCTTGGTGCTGTGGCAGAAGGGTGATGACATGTCCTGCTCTGAGAAGGCATCAGGTTGCAATCTCTTTTGCTTCTCCAGCTCTGGAGTTCCCATGCATCCTGTATGTCATCCTGCCTAACTCCCTGTTGAAGGCTGACAAAATGTTCATTCTGTGCATGCAGTTGCTCAACATCTTTTGTAAGAATCAGGAGCGTGCAGGTCTCCTACCTTGGATAGAAAGACCAAGCACTGGTGATGCCTCAGGAGCTCAATGGAGGCCAGACATATGTTCCAGGGAGCAGGAGTGAATTCTACTGGCAAGGCATGGACCCAGTGGTGTTTCTGAGGCACAAGAACCCCATGCATGCTGGGACAAACAGAAAAATGATAAAAGTTCATGAAGTTAGATTCACCAGGTCTCTGGGGAATTATTCCATCCTCTCAGAAGGTATCTACAGACTTTGTTAAGCACATAGCCTACAAACTCTCTGTGGGCAGAAAAGAGGACCTGCACAGGATACTTACCGGAACTCTCATATCAGCCCTTAGGGAGATGTGATGAGTATTCCAGTGAGCTTGTAAAGGCACAGCGTGTTGTTCATGTCCATCCTGAAGTACAGCGAGCCAGTGGAGACTTTTCTATGAGGACTAGAAAGTGCTATGTGCAACATGTTAGAAGCAGCAGCATCTGGGTGGTCTCCTCCCTCTAACTTCTCCAAAGAGCAACCACAGTACAGCAAAATGTCAGCTTGCCTGTAAATTCTGCCTCCAGCCTCCTTAATACAAGTACATACAGGCTCCTTCTCTCACCCCATCCTTGCTGTCTTTCACCACACCCAAGTTCTAAGGACCAAGCATGGATCCATACACACATCCTTTCTAATGACCAAGATGGTTCCTCTTCTAGTGCTGAATTGCCCCTACGCCCTGGTGTTGCTCTCTGTCCTGTATCAAATCGATCCTACTGATTGTACAGTGCTAACCTAAGCTAAGAGTGCCCTGAAAAATCTTGTGCTTGCTCTCGCCTAACTCTGCTCATGGTGAAGCTCAGCCGAGGGCTAAGAGTCAGCCTCATTCCACTGCTGAGTAAACCTGCTCAGATAAGCTAATTTTAATCTTAGACTCAAATATAAATGACAGTCTTGCAAATGGTGAGAACAAGATGCTGATTTTGGAAAGGAGATGACTGTGGGGTAGACACACTGACAGGGATGTGTCTGTGCCACAGGAGCACACTGGAGACCTGTAGGTGTCTAGTTGTCCTTACCCACTGGGTGTAAACACCAAGTGGGTGGGCATCTGAGAGTGGGAGGCCAGATGAATCCCTGGCTGATAGAAGCATTTTAAAAAGTTTTCAGTTACAGCAGGTGAATGGTAATGCCTAATCTTCCAATATCAATGACATCAAATGATAAATGTATGTTTCCTATGAAAATGAAATACAATTCATGCTTCAACTTAAACTGTATTTCAAAAGGTGACCTGGTTTTAGTGTGTGGTTACAGCTTTGGTTAAGTGGGTAAAACTTTTAGCACCATCAGGTGGTAAAAACGGTGTACTGCTTATTCATAGCAGTCTCGATAATTAAAAAGGGGTCAATTATATAGTTGCACGTTATAAACGTGCCTAAAGCATTTTTGAATACATTTCACTGAGGTTATTTGAAAAGGTTCCTGAGGTTTTCTCAGGAAAACTACCGGATTTAAGTGCTTGTGTTTCCAGCAAACCTAACTTGGATCAATTATTGTTTTGGCTTGAATATATCATAGTAATCAATGTCGGTATTTTTTAGTCTAAAATACTGAGGTTGAGTTTATTTCCAGGCGATCAACCAGAAATAATGTTCATTTTAGGATAAAAGATCCTATAGACTTTTCTGTTATTCTTCTTTCTTTGTGATGCCTTAAAAATATTAGTTCTATAAAATGGGAGCAGAACTAGTAACCTGCATTGTTGCTAGGTTTGCTTAACTTTTCCTTGCTGGCTATTGAATGGGCTTGAATGGGGACAGCCACTGGTAAGGGCAGTCTGCAAAAGAGGCAACTATAGGTAGACAAAATGAGTAGAAACGAAATAGAGAATTTAAAAGAGCACAATTAATTTGGCCCTAAATTAACAAAAACAACAAAGTCCTTTGCTAGGCCAAACCCAGTTCTGAAATCTGAAGAGATTTTAAATTATGCAGTAATCATACATCATTTCAATTAGTACCAGTCTTGGTACAGATAACACTTAATGTATGCATAACTTGATTAAAGAAATAATTGACCTACCTGTGGGGTAAAATGATCTATAATTATCCTGGCTGATTGTTACATAAATGTTTGTAATTTTGTCACTGTGTGCTTATCAAATAAGGATAAAAAAAGACCTTTTTGTTCTACCAAAAAAAAAAAAAAAAGAAGCTTTGCTCCCATTAAAATAACCTTTTTTGTTACTTAAAAATTTATTTTAATGAGAAACAGATTTTAGTGCATGAGATCACACAACTGAAGAGAAAGAACAGACAGGCAGATGACCTGATCTCTGAGAAAGAAATGGAGATAATTTATGCCAGGCAGGAATTAAAAGAGCAGCAAACCAACCTGAGTAGCAGTGAATAGAAAATCCTTATGTTACAGTCAAAGATATTTTTCCTGCTATCACTGAATAACTCAGAGCATTTATTTGGATTGACTACTCATGTTTATCTGAGTAGAAATATCTGATGCAGAAAACGTCTCCATTTTGCTGTGGGTACAGAAGATGAAATGCAGCTAATCAGAAAAGAAAATTACTACTGTTACAGTGTAAATTCCTATCTTTAAGTCACATAAACACAATATTTTAGTAACAGATGAAGACAATTCTCTACTGTTTCTTTGAAATCAATGTTAACTGAGTCTAGGATTCTGATAATGGGAAGTAGAGAGCATTAGCAGACTCTACTAGGCTCCTTAAAAGTCAGGATGCTCAGCATCTTCCTATATCCACAGCAGGTAATGCTACACTTTTCCTGTATCTCTTGGACTTCCAAAAAGGGGCATGAAACTTTGAAGGGTGTTTTGTGAGATCTTGACCAAATTTTAGGAAGTTATGTGCAGGAAAAAAAAAAAAAAATCAAAATTCTTTTTTTCATACTGCATAGACTTGACTGCAGTAGCTCATCCAGCATCAGGAAAGGAGAATGGGCTCAGAGAGAGAAAGGCCGGTGATTCTAGCAGTAGGCAGAAGTGCACAAAAACCCTCTCTCAGTTTGTTCCAGTGTTAGATGCTAGAATCCCAAATACATAGAAATACATGGTATTTCATAAAATGGCAGTCCTTAATGATTAATCAAGACCAAAATATGTAAGGGTGCCTCTTTTAAAGTATCATAGAAAAAGAAAGACAGACACCTTTCAAAGAACTTTGGAGACAGAGACAGGGAGATATGCTGAGTTTTACAAAGCCTACAACAATTCTTCTGTGTAATGCCTGTACAGACCTCAGCCATGCATCGTAAGAGAATGACTGACAGCAGCACTCTGCTGTCATCCTCCAAAACGCAGCACTTAGCGGGGAAAAAGGAAGGGTTGCTGCAGGCCTTGTTGTCAGCAGGGACGATGATCTGGGGAATGGCAGCACTGTGCTCTGCAGGCAGAGGTGTCTCAGCTCCACCCAAATGCCAGGCCAGCTCCGAAATGGGACCTGTGTATCCCCACGTTCACACAGCACTGAATCCAAGCTACCGTACTTTGCCTTCAGCTCAGCTTTCTTGGCTGGGGCTCTGTGTAGAGCTGCCCTGGGTCCCTCTGAGCTGGAGTGCAGGCAGACTGCACTGAAAGGCAAACTGCTTCTCATGCCTGCCTCGGAAAGCGTTTCTAGGCATATTCTGAGTAATGGAGTGTTTCATTTCAGGCCCTAGAGAGGGATCTGCTCTATAGATCACACACCCTTTGGCTTGATTCTCATGTCATCTTGACTCTCCCTGAATTTAAAATTTGCAACACCAAAGGAACAACCAGGGACGTCACTTTCTCACAGGGATAAAACCATGGCTTAACCAGTGGCACTTGCTTTAAGAAAAATGCAAAAGTGCAGAGACAAAGGAATATGTAGTCTGTGATTTAATTGTATTTATAAATTAGGTGAAAAATGAGGAACCATTAGAGCCGCCTTTTGTTTCTAACTGCTCATGATTAAGCAAAAGATGAAATCGGAACGCGCAGCAGTTTTTCAATAAGGAAGCTACCTTTTATCCCAGAGTGCTGGCATCCCAAACTAGTGGTACGTTGCACAAGTAAGCTGTCAGTTAACCAAAATTTGAAACTCATGTTGATGTTATTTTGCTTCCTTGTATGTGTACCCTTCCCAAGATAAAGCAATGTGCAGAACAACAAACGGCCATAGAGCAGCCACTTTCTAAAAAGAGAAGAAAGGTTCTGAAGTTGCAGATGGCTGTGCCTGACATGGAAGAGAAAATATTGGTTAAAAGAGTGACGGTGTGAGATCAGATAACAAGAAGCATCACGTGATTTGGTTTATGGTAGTTGGGATTTTGAGGGCACAGGACTCAATTCTAGACCCATTCTATTTTCAGTCATTGGTTGTGCTCTTAGGGAGGCTGAACTCAATCTAACTGGGCACCCAGTTCTCTGAATGCTCTCTGTTCATCGCGATGGACTGCTAATAGTTCTTTCTTATTCACTTTTTTTTAAAGGGAAAAAAATAAAGAAACTTTAATCTGATGTTTGGTATGATTGATTCTGTGGAGACATCCCTTCTACTGTGAACTGCTCTTAAAGACATCGGGGTTTTTTCAATTTTTTAGAAGAATCAATCCCAAGTGTTTTGCATAACTTGGAAATTCTTCAAAAATCTAATCTTTCAGTGAAGTGTGATTCATATCTTTGCATCATGATGCTAAATGAATGCATATGTAAGGACGTAAAATAGAGTTTATATATAATCTGCTTCTTCCTGTTGGTTAAAGTTATTTGTTAAAGGATTACCTTTTTCTTTTGGTGACCTAGATAATAAATAGGCAGGAATGTTGTCAGGTGGGTTCAGTCAGTCCCAGTCATGTGGCAGGATGCACTTCCACTTCAATCTGGAGATGTAGTATTTAAGCCCCAGAAACGGGCATTATATCCAGTGACACAGCAATAATTAAATGTGCTAGGCTACCATCAGTATCAAGAGTACTTCAAAGAAAGAACTCCTTTAAGAGGTTAAATTAAATGCTTCTCAGCAATAGCTTGTGTACCAGCTTCCCAGTGCGTACATACATAGATGAATGCTTTCTAATCCAATAACGAGTCTAAACAGTTTCAGTCAAGAATTCCACTTCTGAGCTACATGTGGAAAATAAATTCTATCCTTGCTTTTAGGATAGCTTCTTAGCTTTTGAATGTAAAGAAAACATCCTATGAAGACACAAGTATCCGCATCAGTTCTGCTGGGTTAAATTAAATTGCATTGGCTCTGTCATGATTATTTTACCTGTATCAGAGATTGAGTTTGACCCATTAAAACTTTACTTATCACAATATAGATTCACCAAGTTGACTTTCTTAATAAAGCATCATTTTGCAGTATTTGTCAAAACGGAAAGTTTACTGTACAGCAGGACTGGCACATAAATAGATAAATGGACAGAGAGGTGGACAGAAAACTGGCTGAACTACCGGGCTCGAAGAGCTGTGCTCAGCAGCACGAAGCCCAGCTGGAGGCCAGTTACTAGCTGTGCGCTGGGCTGGGTGAGGCAGAGCCATGCCAGCAGGTCGAGTGGGTGATCACGCTCCTCTCATCAGCACTGGCAAGGCCACACCTGCGGTGCTGGGTCCAGTTCTGGGCAAACATGGACATCCTGGAGCAGGTCCAGCAAGGGGCCATGAATATGATTGAGGGGTTGTTACGTGAGGAAAGGCTGAGAAGGCTGGGACTGGTCAGCCTGGAGGCTCAGGAAGGGATCTTATCCCTGGGTATAAATTCTTGATGCTCGCCGTATTACTGAGGCAGCCTCTGGGCTTTGCGTGGTGCTGTGGGACACAGGCAACACCGCCTGCAAAGATGTTAACAAAGAACATGTGCATGGGGACAACACAGAGGAGCTCCAAAGGGATTCCAAAACCAGACCACATGAAGAAGAAGAACCAGCTGATGAGCCTGTAAATCAGAAATTACACTTCTATGTTTCACAGAGGGTGGTTGTTGGTGGTGTGTCCCTCTGCCCATGGGGGAACTTACAGCTACCTGTGGGACTATTACAGGGTGCGGGCTGGGGCTGTGTGTTTCCTTATCCTTTGGGTCGATGCCCTTGTACAAGTCTTTTGTCTGTGTGAGTTAAATTAGTTTCCCCATGTTTCATTTCTGATTTGTGTAGTAGCAATGTGTCAGCAGACATGTTTATGCCACCACTTCTGTGGAAAGCTATTTACCGTGCTCTTGGAGGGGTGGGAAGCTTTGAGGATATAAGTCCACTTTTTGCAGCTGCTAAAAGATTAATTGCTGGTCTGAACAAAAGCCTAGTGGCAACCTCACTTGCAAACCAGGACACTTAACAGCTTATACAAGGTAGCTAGAACGTCCTTTAAAAGAAACAAGGTGATTGTAGCAGGGGTGGCTGCACAATGGCACGCAGACTTGGTGAACATGCAGCAGTTCTCCAAACACAACATGGCATTAGGTACATCTTAACAGTGACTCTTCTCCAGACCTTTAGCTCACATCTAGCTGCATACAGCAGGATTCAGTTGTCTGAAAACAGGCTCTGCCGTGTCACTTCAGGTACTGCAAAGAGTCTCACCTGGCCTGGATCTGCTGCTCCCGAGTAGTGCTGACCTGATATTGGGGCTGTGCTGCACCTCTCTGCTCTATCAAAGCATCTCAGATTCCCCAGGAACTTCCAGGTGACACTGGATATTTGTCTGTAGGTAACTGAATGCTCTCCACACAGAATAATTCAAGTGCTTAAAGTTAAATGTCTAGTAGTATTTTAGATATCCTAGGGTGACCTGCCTGTCCCAAGATGCCACCTCACAGATCTCCCACAGGTCCTGTGTCATACATGCCAGTTCATGTGGGTATCACAGGTCTTCTGGGATGCCTAAAATGCTTCTACAAGTGTATGTTCAGGCATTTTAATTGCCTTGCTACATTTAGACACCTAAGTTTAGTCGTACACCATCTGATGCTGAAAGATACCATGAGGGATTCAACTCTGAGCTCTTGCAGTTGTAGTTCATCTGAACCACTCTAGAGTTCTGTGTCAGGATGGCATGAACCAATGCCTAGAAATGCTTGGTTACTTTTGTGCTTTAGTGTGAGATGACCTTTTGTTTTGACAGAGTATTTAATCTCACAAGTTATAATTATATGAATGAATGTAAAGTCTCAATGCTGTAGCAACAACATATCAACACATCATAGGAAGGAAAGATTAATTTATTTTAAAATAAACTGATTTCGGTCCATCACACTGCGATATTCACAAACACCAGTTTGCCGAGCATTCAGGCTCTAAGGCACTATGTCCGGGCAGCCTGCCCAGCATTGCTTGCAATGACGTGGGGGATGAGGGGCACCATGAGGGGATGAGGAGCACCTTCTTACACTTCCTGGGTTCTTCTTAGAAGGATGCTGATTTTGGATGTTTCTTACCACATCCTTCAGAAACTGACTGTGATTTTTTTCTCTATATATTGTCCAGCCTCTGTTGAGTCCCCAGGATTTAGTCATTGTTTCCATTGCAGATCTGCCACCTACAGGTGTCAGTAACACATGCCATAGCCCTTCTGCTGGTATTTTGCTCTCATGCATTCACATTCGGTCTCCATTCATATCAGTATAAACGTTTTCAATACAATTTTCCACAGCCCTGGAAGATTCCTGAGCTTCTCTTTTCTAATGAATTGTAGGCACTTCGGTACCCACTGGCAAAAATGACAGTTAGCTTTGGTGAGTCATAGGTTTTATTCCCAAAAGTCTCCCAAGCTTCTGGTGTTGCCCCTCAGTATTTCAGCAATATATTACAACACACTTCCCAGATTCCTGGCCCAAAATTACAAATTAAGATTACAATCCACTTACCTCTATGCAATCACTTCATCTGTAAATTCTAGTCTGAGCCAACCTGCATATTCTCTCTCCCTGTTTTATTGGATTCTGGTGAACTGTCTGGTGTGCCTTCCCACTTTCTTAGCTTCCATTGTTCACCTTACATTACCCCTTTTCATCCCAGACAAACTGGGAAAAAGTTTGAGAGGAAGGGGAAGAGACACTTTCCAGTCTTTCTTGCTGTCACTTTGTAGGACAGTCAGAAATTTGTTCAGTAATGGAAAAAAAAAAAGTATTTCTTTCACTTCTAAATAGTCTAAATGTTCTCTGTGAGTTGTCATAATACTCTGTCACTGACTGTTATGTTATATATTTATCAAAGACTACCTCAGTGGCTAATCAGAACTTTATTGGTTATAAGAGAGATGTCAGTTGGCATCAGGTAAAGATCTTGATCCAGATTCTCTGTGCAGCATTTACAGTTGGGAGCAGCTGCTAAAATTCTCCTGAGATTAGGAGCACAGCAATCAATGCCAGATAGCTGATATGAAGTTCAGTTCCATAGAACCCTGTTATGAGAAAGTCACAATGTTTGAAGGAAAACTGAGCTGTGGAAGAGTCAGGCAGACATTTTTAATTCATATTAATAAGAAGAAAATAATTTTCTGCACATGATTCCATCACAGAGCATGTTTCTTACAATGCTAAGCATTGAAACATCACTTCAAAAACCACACAAGATTTGTATGTTCATTCTTACATTCTGTTAGTTACAGGTGGAGAAAAAACACTTCATCGTAGGAAAAAAAAAAAAGAAACTGCGCAAATACTTTATCATCAGACCATTAAGATAATTTGGAAAGTAGTTTCAGAACCATTAGAACAATCATTAACATCTGTGTATAAAAGTGGAAATATAAGATTTCAAAGTCAGATTAAATCACTAAAGAACAACCTTTTCAGGCCTTTTTATTGGTTAGAATTGTTGTCTTTCACTGCAGGCCTGGCATGACATCCAGTTCCAGGTACTACAGCTTACATGAAGGCAAAATAAATACATAGAATGCATTCCATGTGATTGAAAATTGAGTTGGAATCAAGTTAGAAAGTCTCACACAGAGACATTAGTTAGTCTCTTACACAGAGACCAGAGATGCGAAGGGTAAGGAAGACTCTCCCATTGAGTCACGAGATTCAGAGTGGACTCCCTTGCTTTCTAAACTCCTTATGGACCCTAGGTGTGGCTAGGTTCAATCCTAATCTCAGACTTGGACAACAGTTTATGTTTTATGGAATTATCTATACAAAATTTACAATAGTTAATATTAAGTAGCTACTTGGATTAGTAATGTTTCATTAATATTAATTCAGCATGCTATCAGTCACTTACTGAGGCTCTGTTGCAAGTAAGGGATCTCTCCCCCTTGGGCAAGGAAGAATCTCTTAGTCTCAGGTAAGGAACCGCAAACCTTGAGAGGCGTCCCTGCTCAAAGGAAGAATCACCTGGCATGCAGTCCAACTGCAATTCAGGGAGAGCTCAGATTGGACACATCTGAAGGTCTTCCATTGGAAAAAGGTCTCTCTGCCTTGAGAGGTGTCCCAGCTCAAGGGGAGATCACCACCGTGCAGGTGGCTCTAAAATTTGTGGGTCCATGGAGGTCAAACATGTTCATGGAAGAGAAATCCAGTGAGATTCAAGACCTAGCATTTCTGATAGTGGATTTCCTCATGCCAGTATCGACACCACCAATGGTAACATCCCAGTGTTCCCAAAGCTCATCTGGAAGGTCTTCCCTCATATCAACATTTATCAATTTCAATATAGAATTGGAAAGTATTAAAGGAGCTTGTAAAGAGGTATATGTGTACATATGAGACGGCAAATGATGGAGATAAATCTGTTACTTTCTCTTTTGTGCAATACCAGGTTGATATTTTGGAGAAAGCAAGCAAATGTCTTGACTTAAATGTTTCACCAAAGTAGCACTGAACAGATGAACTGAAAGCTATGTTGGACAATGCAGACATACAATATTGAACTGCAAAGAGTGTTAAAGCTTTGTTTTACAGCACTTATATCTAACTTACAAAATAAGGTAACTTCTTTTTCCTTTATCTAACCTATGTGATAAGAGTATGGAGCTTTAGAAGAAAATACATGCAACTTTCAATAAATGCAGTAAATTCAACTTTCTTTGAAGTGGGTGAAATTCTTGTACTTAGCATAATCCCTCTACAGACTTCCTTCATGAGTTTTGGGAATGCTTTAGGCAGAGTCTCACACATTTCCTCTTACTCAAGCACCCGTGGAAAATGGAGTTAAAAGTATTGCTTACTGTTAAGAGGTAAGGTCTAGTGAGTGTAATATTGTTTCTAATAATATAATTGTATAATTTAGCTTTGTGTTATTTGTTATATTGTTTTGCATTGTTCTAGTACCTTTCAACCCATAGAGCCAGAACCCCACTGTGTGAAACTACAGATGAAACTGAAGTCCCTGTCTATAAAACTTACAATGCAAGTAACATCTTCTCACTGTTGTGTCCTGTAGTAACACTGACATTTTGCACTTTGTAGTTTTAAGTTGCAAGATTGCCCTGAATGTTAAGTATATGTAGAAAGAAAATAAAAAGAACTTACTAAAGGCAAAGGAAAAAAACTCTGAAATAATATTGAGCATATTCTATTTTCGTTTTCAATATTTTATTCAAAAATTGGAACCCACAATATGTCAAGAACTGAACATTTAGCATTGAGCATTTAGCAAAGAATTCAAGGACTTCTGAATGGAAGGAAATAAATTGTAATGTCTGGTCTGAACACACGACAGTGTGGTTTTCCAACCTTTTAATGAAACAAAAGAAACACAGCACATCCTTGGCCTTTCCATCCATGGCATATTACTAGAAAGTTTTAACCTGCCCATTGCTGGGGGATCTAACTTTTTATCACGACTAGAACGTTGTGCTCACTGATTCTTATGAAATGCATGTATGCATGTATGCATATGCTGCAGTTTATCCTACTAAACAATCATTCAGCCTGAAGGACCCACAATTTCCACTGGTATTTCACAGTTCTTAAACTGTTTGGACTTATGTGAATTACTCAGTACAGTTTTTCCTCATTATTTTCCATGGAAATTTAATAAGAGTTTAGGATACTCAGCATCATGCAGAATCCTGCCTTAATCTCTATCTGCAAAACACATGTAGTGACTCCCTACAAGCACAGAGAGATCCACTGAAGTCTGACACTAGATTGAATGGTGTCGCTTTTGTGATGGAGAGCAAAAACCAGTCAGTGTAATGCCATAAACATAATAAATGTATCTGATGCCTTTGACCGTTGTATTGTGAAAATGGCACAATCTGAAGGGTACAGTAACGCGTAAGCATTTCAAAAATTGAATAATTTGGCTTTTGGTTTATCCTATCTGACCTCTTAAAAAAAGCAAACAAAACCAATTGTCTTTAATTCCAGCATGATGGGAGAGACAAGGACCTTTTTCAGGCAACAACTAAGCTGCTACAACTTGATCAAGACCTTTCAAGACAGAAAACATTCTGAATTATGTCAATCTCTTCAGACAGAAAAGTGGAAAATCTCTCACAAGGCAAATTCGGTGAGGAATCTCACCAAATCAGTGGTATATGTGGAACAATATGAAAATAGGTCCTACTGTACTATAGGTAGAAAATAAATCAGTTACTTTACAATTAAATGACATAATTTCAATGGCATATTAATTTTAAAATCAGATTTACCGTTAAAATAGAGATTTCCTAACTGTATGCTACAGGAGAATATTAACTTGTAAATGACTGATTTCTTTTCCTGTGTAACATGCCATGAGATGAACATGTTACTATGGATCTCATAAAGATTATAGGTTTGTTTCCCTAAAGATATTTTTGGTTCTCTTGAATGTAGAAATTTGTTAGGTAAAACACTGCTTGGATTTTCTTTATGCAAGAATGCATTTCTAGTGTGGAAAAATAAGTACTATATATGAATGTAATGAATACATCAAATACAGCATCTAAAAATGTAGTAAATTTTTGTATTGTCCCATAATTTGAACAGCATATGACTCTGTAAGATTTTTAATTATGCTTCTACAGAAACAGTGTTGTTAATATTATTATAGCCCTGTAAGTAAATTGGATGCTCAGGTTTCATTATGCTTCGTAGAAACTGCTTAGGCTGCTTTAAAAACCTCTGCCTATATTTACAGAAAAGTATATGTTCTAATTATACTGATAGTTTCACATGTGGAGAGAAATTTCTCAGCTGTTTCATGCATTTGTGGCTGGAGTTAGGTTTGGTTTTTTTCATGTAGAAGCTGATGTCATTTCTGAGCTCAAATCTTGTCATGGTAGGATGTCTCTTTATTTGAAATGATATGAGTACAGGAATTCATTCTTCTGACACCCTCTGTTCTGCTTTTGTAAGTGGTAAATTCCAGCCTAAGGAGATGTCAAATCACAATGAAGAGAGGCTTGCCTAGGAAAAAAACCCACATCATAATTCCTGTTTTACAGTAATTCAAATTCAAAACCACCAGTATGTGTATATTAAAGCGAAACATTATTAGATGTATACAAATTAAGGCTGCCTTGGCCTTAGTTTTCTAATTTGTTAGAAAAGCAAAGTTGAGAAATAAGTAAACTTGACACTTTGCTATGTTCTGCAATAATTTAAAGAAAATAACCTATTTGTTCTTTTTCTTTAACCTCACTGCATAATCTTTTTCTTTTGGATTTGTTTTCCTTCAACTGAAGTATTACCTGTTTGTACAGCTTCACAAACAAATGTCCGATACTTCCTTCATCTGCCTTTACTCTCTTGCTTTGTTATTTCTGACATTACAGGCCTCAAGAAGCTATGCGTCCTCAGTGTGTCCTGGAAGGCGTTCAGTAGTATCATATACACAAATTAGATATGGAGTCTGACTGACAAATATACGGATAATCGGCCATGGCAAATGCAGCCTTGCTAAAACAAATATTCTGGATCCTTCCACAGGTGAAGTTAACACGGACTGGTAACGAAGCGTGGAAGATACGTCGGCATGAGCAAAACCTAGACTAAATGTGCACTGCGCTGTGAACTACATAGTGTCACGCCATCTTCCAGTGAACAGTAGGATACAGACCTATGTACTGGAAAAAAAAATAATATCATTTTTACCTAAACGCCAGCATAGGCGCTGTCAGTATTCCTTTGAATGCATTCCCATGCTTCTCTCATAGGAGGTGCTACCTGAAACCCACAGGTGCTCAGGTAGGCCACGTACTCTCTCGCTTGTAGGCACCGTGGCTTGTAGGTTCACCGTGCGGCTGTTCCACCAGGTACGCCTGTTCCTCAGGCGGGGAGCTTGCTGCCGCCGGTGCCCTGGGGCTCCCTGCTTCCCCTGGGGAGAAGCCCCAAGGTGCCTTCCCTCTGCGGGGGGACGGCCGCGGCCTGAGGCGCGGCACAGGGAGGACGGGGAGGAAGAACCGTGCAGAGGAGGAACGCGGGAGCTGGCCGGGGCCAGCTTCAGAGCTGAGGGGTCGGCCAAGGCCGGGGGCAGAGGCAGCACCGGGCTGTTGGGCGAGGGTCCCCGACACAAGGTCTGGCCTTGGGACACTGGGGTCTTCTGTGGGGAGGTAACGTCTCCTGCCTTTGCTGCTTCTGACCCTGAAGCCGGAGGCTTTGCTTGCACTCTTGCCTCCGAGTCTAACATCTGAGGTTAGATTTTCACGTTAAAAGAAGCAGGAGACCGTACAGCCGGTGGCCGGGCAGGGGCAGGGCAGCGAAGAGGAGCCGCCCTTTCTCGCACCTCCCTGGCAGGGCTTTTGCTGGCAACCACAGCAGATGCGACCTTACCCCGCGGGGCTTACGGGCACCGCACGGGCGGCCCTCAGCCC
>VZTL01059350.1:0-15994 GCA_013400535.1 Scopus umbretta
CAATTATTTGTACATCCTCGGACATATCTACTGCAAACTACCAGTCCAGCTCTTTCACGTATTTTCTTAGGATGAAAATATGAAACAAATTCTATATCTTTATTCCAATAATTCAGTACGTCTTCAAAGAGCATCAAAGCACTCTTTGATCAAATGGAAAATGATCAAAGACTAAGCTTGCTAGAAAAAAAAAAAAAAAAAACACCCAAAGTGGAGATTCTAGTGCCTTTTTTCACTTTTATCTTAGCTTCCTGCTTTGATTATGTGTTTTATTGTATGGAGAAGGTTGATGGTAGAATAAAGTAAAACAGAAATTGAGGGCCAATGGAAGTATAAGTATTACTGAAGTGCTTGACTGTTTCATGCTCTTGTTTTCAGTGCAACGCTAGCTTGTGGAACAAGAAGTTATACCTCACTAAGAACTCCATTCTCATGTACATACGTAAGTTTCCACCTCAGGTTAAATAGGACTTTAAATTCTAAAAGGATCTGCCAGGATGAAAATAATGCCAGCTGCATGTTCCTGATTAACTTAGTAGTGCACTGGAGTACTAAGTACTCTGAGAAGCTGATGCAACTGTTTTATGTTACTAATCCAGCCCTCCTGTGTAGTTCTAATTCTATTTTTGCAATGTGACTGCTTGCATTAAATCTAAGGTGACTTGAGATGTTAATTTAAATATAGATAGCTTGAGTTATCACTGCACTGGAGATAAGCTGTGAAATTGATAATGAATAAGAAGTTAGGGGGTGATGGTTTTATTTTCATTAATTTCTTAATACATACCTGGTCCTGAATTAGGACCCCATATTTTTTTCTAAATTTACCTGAAATCAAAGTTGTCATCATATGGACTGTACACAATGCCTAAATGTATATGCTACAAGGAATATTTTAGGAAGGAATTAAAGGAATCCTTTTAAAATTATAATATCATCATATTTTTCAAGTGTAGGAATTTAACTTCCACCCTTGGTTTATGCTATTTTTAGATGCTTTCCATCTATAACTATAAGTTTGCTTACTATATCTTTTATTAATTAAACCACAAATACAGAAATTGGGGATGATTATTTTTCAGGTCTATGTGTCAAAACAGTGTTCAGACAGGCTCATTCACTTTCTGAAAATTAGCTGAAAATAAAAAAACAGTTAATTTGTAAATCTTTGGGATATTAATGAAATCCAAATTCTTTTTTTTAAAAAGTACCACCTACATAATCCAAAATTCAGGTTGGCCAGATAGTCAAAAAGAAAAAGAGAAAAAAAAGGCAGAAAAAGGCTGACATTATATTTATGCTATTTAGTCCCAGCACAGGAACTCCCACTGCCTCACTCCTCTCCTAGCTATCCCTCTCACATTTTTAGCACTAGTTATCTCCATACCTCATACCTTACCCAATCAGCTCTTTTTTACCCCTTACACTCACATTTCACCACCTTGACCACCCCTTTAACCGCCATCTTAGAATTTAATTAATCTTATCCTAGGACATATATCAATAGGAAACTGAATAAAACCAGCTAGGTTTAGAGATGTATTGTTTTTCATATGTATTTCTCTTTTGCAAGGAGAAATCAGACTGATTTCTCAGAGATGAAGTGCAGACTGAAAGATGACTTGGTCATTGCTTACAAGTGCACACACACAAAGAAAATACTGGCAGTTAATCTAGCAAAGGAAATGTACCAAAAAGAGGTCTGTTAATGACTGGAGGCTTAAATCAGAAAAATTCAAACTGGAAATAAAACACAAATTATTAACCATGTTTTGTGTTATCCACCATTGTAGGAATTATCAAGGAAGTTTATTGTTATCCGGTTCTTAATATTTTTACATTATACTCACCTCAATCTAGTCATACCAGTTATTAGCAAAATGCAGGGATAACTAGTTGATATGTAAAATACTGTGATATACAGAAGTCAACTAAATGCATTCATAGTTAGGAAAAGACCAGGGAATGTGTTAATGAGTAGAGGAAAAAAATGAGTAAGTGATAGGTGATATTAAGAAAGCTGAAATATTTCACTTTTTTGCATCAGTCTTCATTAAAACAGTAAATTGGAAGCATGTAGCTGACTAATACTAATTAATAGTAACAAAAGAGTGGTAAAATATCAACCCAGAATGGGGAAGAACAAGTTTACAGAGTAACTGCTACATTATATATTTTCAAAACCTTGAAATTTGATGAACTTCTTCCTGGGATACTTATGAGTTTATCTGAAAAGTCATGGAATCATTCTCTTTGTGAAATGATTGAGGAGGAGTTAAGGACCAAAAGACTGGGAAAGCATAATTGTAATGTTAGTAAATGCAGTAAGTGCAGTGTTAATGGAAAAAAACTAAAAAGCAAGCAAAGGGGAACTAAAGAAATATAGCCAGCTTGTGCTTACTTCTGAGAAAACTGTGGGATGAATATTCCAGCAAACTATTCGCAAACATTCTGCAGAAGCAATACACATCATATACTTCAATGTCATAATATACATTCGTAAGAAGCCAGGAAACTGAAGCTGATTTAATTGCTACATGGTAGTTGCAAAACCAGTTGGATAACCATATCCAGAGAGCAGTTACACAATGAAATTCAAAGAGTGTTTTGGGGGACATACAGAAGTCCATACTGACTTAGGATTTATTCAGTGACTTCATTAATGACATTGATGTTGAGGCAGAGGATGCTTAGTGAATTTGCACTAAGGTAAGGGAGAAGGCACCTAAATTGCAGGGCAATGTGCAGATGACAAACTGGAAATTGGTGCAAGACATTACACTTGGCCAACAGCAGCCAAATACATGTAGGATAAAGGGGACAGGAAGGGAAGAAACTGCCTGGGTAGTAGAGCTGCAGAAAAGGATATGAGAATTATAGGGCATCAGAGCCTAAATATCTGTTCACTGCTCCAATTTTCATGGGTGCAGCCCTCATGAATAGAGCAGACTCAGTTACTGTAGTCCAAGAAAAATGGGAATTAACTGAATAGGGTTTAGAGAATATCAGCAGGCAGAGGTCCAGAAAACACAAGACGACAAGACTAGATGGCTTTTTAACCTAAAGACACAACTGAATGGGGACATAGGATAGGTATGAATTATGATAAAGGCTGTGGAACAAAGGGAAAGTAATTTATTCCTGCATTACAGTGGTGCATGGGACAAGAAGCAACAGGTTTCAGTTGCAGCAAACAGGACAGGATATTAGGAAAGAATTGAGATGATAAGGACTGAGCTGATGGCAAAGATTGACCAGTAAACCAATAGAATCTCTGCTATTGGAACAATTCACAGTCTATGCAATACCCAGGTCTAGGTAAAGCAGAAACTAGTGATGTTGATATGTGTGACACATAGCTGACGTAGCTGATATAGTGATAATCCATGAAAAGCCCACAGTACCTAGGAAGATGATGTTATATAGGTAGAGTCACATCAACTGCATTTAAGTTCATGCAACAAGTAAAGGCTATGGACTCCTTTGGAAGGTCAAGTGGCATTTTGTCAAACTTCTATACCAGCTGAAGGATCATACCCAATATTCATATGACATTTCCACAGAACAGGAACTTAGAAAAATATAATAAAAATATATAAAATCATATTAAAAGACCTTGAAGAAAAGACACCTACAGAGATCAGTTTTCAGCTACATTTGCTAAAGCACTGAATTCACTCATCTGTATTTTATTAACTGAAAATAATTTGATTTAAAACAGGCCACTTCATTAAAAAGCTGTTTCAGAATTACTATTCAATAAACCAAGACTTCAGAATCTTTAATAAAACTGGGAAAGTTTGACTTTGAAATTCCAAGTACCAAAAACATAAAGATTATTATTATGCTTTCCTCTAAGTTTTTTTGCTGAAGAATTAAAAAGACTTTAAAAGTTGTATACGCTCTAACTATTTGACACAAACCAATTCAGTATGATTGAAGAGATATCCTCTGGGTTTTTGCATTAAAAATGCAAATACGATGAAAAAGGTGTGCAAAGGAGATTAAATGATGACCAAGTGATTTTTTTTCCAACTACATACTTGACAATATAGCAAACTCAATTATTCCTCCCAATCCACATTTCATGCTTATATACACATAAAATCCATTCTCTAGTGCCCTCAACAGTTTCAGAGTTGTTATTTACAGATTTTTAAGATCACAGCAATGCAGCTATAACTTTGCTGGACTTCAGTACATTATTCTGTTCCTCCCTATGGTAATTTCATTACGTCTTCAACCCGTGTTCTAACTCCCACTGCTACAATTAGACATGAAATTTAAAGCTACCAGATTGTAAAGTTATGCTACCTACTACCTACTACCCAAGGGTAATTTAACCATTAATTACTGGAGCACCAGCTAACAGTCCTCCCTTCTAGTGAACAAGATCCTTGGAGCTCACAAACTTTCCTTCATCCCTAGGTGTATACTTTGTTGGTCTGAGGCTGAATGTTCCCATTATTCTCACCATTAATAACAGGCCTTAAAAACACCCTTTAAATTACCCAGTAATTTCAATGGAAATAAAATAAAATGTGGACAGCTGGAATGAAAAATACCATGGAAAACCACCATGGAAAGCAGGACCTCTATGATTCTGGATGCTTCTATTTGGCTGCATCTGTCCATGGATGAAAAGCCTGAAGGGGCCGTATACTAAATAAACACAAACAAATTCTGCTCTTGAATTTGTCTATACTCAAGAAGCATAAGTCTTTGAGGACTGGATCCTTTAACAGTCAAAGGTAGGGGAAATGAATGGGAAGACCACTTGCTAATTCCGTTCTGATGCTACTGTTCTTCATCAATACGTTACACACATAAAGCTTGTGGAGAGGGGGGTTGAGGGTGCTAGTGACTCCTTTTTAAGTATTCTGTCTTATGGGGTTCACAATCCCACCTGATCTGTCTCAACCCTTTTGTTTGGTTTACAGAAAGAACGTTTAGGAACAGAAATCAGAAAACCAAGTGTCAGGATGACCAGGAGGAAGTGATGAGGGAGAAAGGGAGGAACTCAAGTCTTACATCTCTTAAGTGAGGTGCCTAAATCAGAACACTGATCAGTAGCAACTGGTTCCATGCAAGATTCACAAGTGTAAACTTTACCCTGGATTTAGTCATTTCAGCATCCATAAAGAAATGTAGGCTTTTTTCCAGGCACTGAAGTACTGCTTAAACTAAGAACCTCACACACTGCTTAGGCTTCTTTCCTTCTAAGATATTATCTCCCAAAGTGTCTTTTCTTTTAAAGGATGACCTCTGTGTGTGTGTATATATATAAATAAAGTTTTGTTTTGTTTAAATATCTGCCATTCTACTAGTGCCTTTGTTCACCACCACATTTGGCATCAGAGGGCCTAATGGAGCCCTTCTTTTACAGCATCCAGCAATTCAGGGGAGAGAGAGGAGACATGCACTCTTTCAAGTACATGGAATATCATGGCAAACACTGTTCAGCAATAGCTAAAACATTGGGGTGTGACTGCTTTAGTCACAAATCTAAAAACACAGTACTATATCAGCTGCTATAATGAAAACAGACTCCATCCCAGCCAAACGCAGTACAACCAGACATGAAATTTTAGGTTGGTTACTCCTGCTGTAATCACTAGCTGGGCAATATAGATATTTCCTACTTCAAGCATTACATTGATGCAGGGCTTCTTGACTCTCTCTTTTTCTCCCCCCTTCATTTTTTTTTTTTTTTTTTTTTTGAGTATACTCAGAACTTAGCTTGACATTCAAAGCCAGCAGAGGCATGTAATATATTGTTTGGATGTTAACGATCATGATGCAAACATGCTACTAAACTCGTAGTAGACATAAAGCCTAGATGCTTGCAATCTTGCCATTGTTTCTGTGGCAATAACATTAGACCTAACCTCTTCTACCTGAGCTGTTTTCCTTCCTTTTTGAATAGAAACAAAATCTTCCATTTGTTTCAAGGTAATACATCTCTTCCACCACCCACCCTCCCTTTTACCTACATCTTTTTCCTTCCTACCATATCCAGTATATACATAGTATACTTATGTAAAACCCAAAAATATTCATAGGTCGATAGATGATGGAAGTTTTGAAATTTATATTAATAGCTCTTGGTTACATAAAAAGAATAAAAATGTCAGGAGGTGGTAATGAGGACCCTTCACCCCTGAACACACAAGAGGGATGTTTTAAAAAAAAAAAAAGAGGGTGAAAATTTTCTTTAGGCAGAGGAAAATGGAAAACAAGTTGCATGCTTTCTAGGTACTTAAGCCCAGACTGACTTCTGTATTAATGGACTGAGTTTATTCTTCATTGCCAAAGAAGGACTAAAGCATCTAATTGCAGGAAAGATAAATGCTTCTTTTTTTTTACACTAGAAAAAGACTCAGAAAAGTACTAAGTACCTAAGTTCTATGCAGAACAATTCACTGATACACTACCACAGAGCATCTAATTTTTCATAACACAATTTACTACCTTGTGTTCCAATTCAAACATTTTGTTCTCTCTACATTTGGAGACTCCTGTACCAGGTCATTCATTCAGGTCAGTCTGTACTTGGATGTTACTTGTGAGAAATTTATTTTTCATTCTGTCCCAATAGGCTTGTTTTCTGTTTGACTGTCTATTAACATTGACATTTTCTCCCTAAGGCTTTTTTCTTCTTCTTTTAGAACTTGATTGGGAGAGTTTCATGGAGTTTGTGCATCTTTTATTTCAAGAAAAATGTTCTGGTTTATTTTGTGGTTATTCTGCTGTTGACATTTGTTGACATTTTCTCTTCTTGTTGACAGTTTTATATTTCATTAGAGAGTAAGCTAGTCTAGTGAAGGTGCTTAATTTCCTTTGACCAGCCTTTATCATATCCAGCACATACAGTACTCTTCTTATTTCATTCCTGCATTAGCTTTCCTCTCTGATTGTTTCTTTTCTGCATATTGTTTTCCTGTGTACAAGGTATCTTTTCTTTTGGGCAGCAGCTTTATATCTCTTTGTTGACAGGTGTTTTTTTTTTTCTTTTTCTTTTTTTAATCATTCAGCATTATAGCAGAACATTTTGTAGATATTTACTTTAAAACTGTAAGTAAGCAAATCTTGTAACATTAAGATTTGGAGGTTCCTGTTGGAAAAGGTCAAACACAGAGTCTTTTTGTTTCTCCTGCTAGCATGCTAGAGCTCAGTGATTACTAATTTTTATAGAATACTTAGTGTGCTGACTAAAATCCAAGATTTTTTTTCTAATAGCTGCTGCAAAGGTGAACTAGAAGAACAGACTCCTGTGCCAAAATGGATGTGACTGGACCTACAGCTTCACTGCTAATGGCCGGAAATACAAAATACTACCAGGAGCTTTCAAGGAGAGCTATATGAACTATCTCACAGTTACTGGAGATGAAATACCTGCCAAGCTGCAAATAGCATTGTGTCTTACAACTGCAGGATCATAAAGAACTCATGTTTATAACAGCATTTTTAAAAGCTGTTAAAGCCTGAGCACTAAACAATAAAAGTAATTGGTTAATTGCAGCTCAGCTATCGAAAATTAGAAACTTTAAGGTTAAGTTCTCCAGAGGTGATACATTCTCTCTTCTTAACCAGTGCTAGACTTCAGAATTACTTTGGTGGGGAGAAGGAAGATGGCAATTGCAATTAGCAGTGGTAAGGAATAAAATAAATTATGTTTTCTGAAAACAAAGGCTCAGCCACACAGCTGTATTCTGGATCAGGTAATTTAATTTTCAACCAATGGTATCACAGTTTTGCAGTTTCAGTTTTCACATTAAATGCAGAACAAGTGGTCTCCTGTGAAGTATATCAGAGAGAAACAAAACATTTGGAAAGGAACTGGATTTCCCATATGATTAAAATATTACAGAATTTTCCAGCCTTAACTTAGGCTGAAGCCAAACATTTTCAATACCTTTTCATGACACCTTCCCATGTGTATTTTGGGTGTAGATGGCAAGGTGTTAGCCAAGGGGGCTGCAGGGTGGCCTCTGTGGGAGGAGGCCAGGGGCTGCCCCATGCCAGACACAGCCAGGTCCAATTGGCTCCAATGGACCCACCAGAAGACACAGCTGAGCACATCAGCCAAGCTGATGGCACCTCCATGAAAACATATTTTTTAAAAGGCATAAAACTACATACAGGGAGAAGAGGTGAGAAACAACAGAGGGAAGACCAAGGTCAGAGGAGGAGGAGGTGCTCCATGGCAGAGTAGATAACTTGCAGCTTGTGGAGGGTCCATGCTAAAGCAGAGAAGCATGAGGAGGACGGGGCAGTTGAGAGAAACTGCCTGGTACTGACAGTAAAGCCCCTACATCCTGCACCACTTAAGGCAGTGGTAGAAGAGGCAGGAATGAAAGAATGATATTGAGCATGAGAAAGAAGAGCCGGGATATGCAGGGAAGGGAAGGTGTTGCTTTAACATTTGCCTTTTTGTTTACCGCTACACAAATTTGTAACTAAATATTTATTTTAATTAACAATAGGTTAGGTTGACTTTTCCAATTTGAGTCCGTTTTGCTTGTGACAGTAACTGATAAGCAATCTCCTTGCCTTTATCCCAAACCCATGCGCTTTCTTCTTCCTGCTCTTCCTCTTTTCTCCCCTGTCCTGCTGAGGAAGGGGGTGAGTGAGCAGCCAGGTAGGTGTTTGGCTGTTACCCAGGGCCAACCCACCATAATGTGCTGTGAGAAAATCAGAATGCATGGCCCAGATTCACACAAAGCATGATTTGGATGTTTGTTACATAGGAAAGTAAACCAAACTGAGCTATTTGTCTTATATATATGTGCATATATACTTTCACTCACATGTTCCCTTCATCCATGGATCTGACAATCATTTCTCAATGAAGTCTCAAATCTTCATTTGAGCAATCAACAATCTCCTCTTTATATATAATCAGAACGCTTCAATTTCCTAAAATTGTTTGGCAGTTACACAGCATCTTTCCATGTTTATCATTTTACAACTCAGATAATGAGGATAAAAAATGAAACATTTCTGGTTTTATCCATTTTGTGGAATACTACAGTTCTAACCAAGTGTAACTAAATTTTAAAATGTGTATGTCTGTCTCTCTTACTGTGGATTTACAGGCCTTAATAGGTTATCAAAATGGATTAGGAAATTGAGCATGTTGCTCAATACTTGGTCTCTTTTTTATTTCTGTTGTTTGTATGTTTGAATATTTTTTTTAATTATTTCCTGAATTTTAATAATTTCTATTTCTTTACATATTTGGGGTTAATTTCCGTGGTTTCTCAGTTCCTGGAATGCTAATAGCTCTGAAAATGACAGCACCCATCTGCCTTGTGCTCCTGTCTGTTGTACCAGTGGTAATACTGCATGGCTATTAGCATTGAAATAAACCCCACAGTAATCTTGTTCAATCAGATATTGACACAGACTGCTGACACTGAAAATGACTGCAGTTTGGTTTTGACTTAAACAATAATTTCCAATAGAATGGATATTTTTCCTACTTACATAAGTACATCTTTTGAGTAATAGCTTACCTTGCATGAAGCCACCAGTAACAAGAAGATACAGGTACCATCTCAGTCTCCTCTGCCGTTGGCCACCATTTCCAGCATACACAGAGAAAATAATCTCTGCAACATTGCTGAATACCTTTCTTATTCCAGCAAGGTGGAAGAATAAGGAGGTATTGAAGACTTCATATCTTGGGCCTTGAAGAACTGAAGCTACACTGCCATGCAACAGGACACTGAAAGTATCAGGAGATTAAAAATATCTTTTAGGAGGTATGCATCCACAGTTTCACAAAGAGGCAAAGAAAGTATTGCCCAGATTGTCCCAGGTTATTCCATTGACAATTTAACATTCATTTGCTGTGGGTCAAAGTCAGATAGTGATGATTTGTCCCTGTGATTTGTCCTCATATAATTTACGCATATGGATCATTAATGTATTCATAGTTGCAGTCATGTTACATAACAGTTAACGTGCTACTCAACCCTCTTGTAGAGGAGTGGCTGCCAATGTAAATCTGTACTGATAAGCTGAATGCTTTCCCTGACATAAAATTTCTCTATACCTTCACATACATTCTCACTCTGAAGATTATCTCTGAAATAATGCTGTTCCCTATTTTTTCACTAGTCTGTGGTCCAAAGCTGTTCCTAGATATATGTCCCCATGAAGTTCAAAGCCCCCAGAGATACTGTGAAATGTCCAAAGCCAGTATAAAAACAAAACAAAACAAGAAAACCCAAATAAACAAACAAAAAAACCCCACCTGCTGTAAAAAGGGACTTTGTAGAGATATTGTGAGGAAGAATTAAAGACTGGAATGTACAATGTGCTTTACACTCTCTTTAGCTTTAACTCTGTTTCTGTTTTCTCATGGGAAGTACAAATTATATCCCTGGCTACCATTTAAGTGACATTTTGCAGATCATATAGAGCTAGATAAAAAAAACTTATAAAGTGCACTTTTGGAGCAGGTTTAATTCAGGCTTGATCCATTCCAAGAAATTGCATTCTCTCACTATAAATCATGATTTACAGCTTTCCCCGTTAAACCTTAAGGTTTCCACAACAGCTGCCTGGTTTTAATTGCACTGCCTTTTCCAAATGAAAGCATTACAACTTGCTTGTTTTCTATTAATGTATGTTTAAATTGATCGTTAGTTTACCTTATTATTTTTGGTAATATCTAATAAAAGCAGCCATACTGAAAACTATCCAATATTTACATATTTATTATGCTAAGGGTCATTCTAGAAACAATTAATCACAAGAATTTTCACCTGAAGGTACTGCTTAAAGTCATTGTGCAGCTGTTAGAATTTATTTGCCACAGGTAGTGTAATAAAAAAAAAAAAAAAACATACAGAATTAATTTCTGTGATAATTCCAGTAAAACTGGTGATGTTAGACTGGATATAATTTTAACTGTTTGGAAATATAGAATTAAATCCTTCCAAAATTACTTCCAATCGGGTGTAAAATTCTTTTAAGCTAAGTTAGTAATTCAAAAGAGTCAAAGGTTTAAATCTTTGCTGATTTACACTCTTACTACCTTTTCACTTCATCAATACCAATGTGGGACTCAATCCTGAGTATGTTTATATCACTGTAATCTGAGGAATACCATTATAACATCAGTCACATTAACAGGGTTAAACAAGCTTTAAAAAGTCAGATTCACACTATAAAAACAGTATAAATTTGGTCCACAATTTCTTAGCTTTGGAGATTTATTATGAAAAAGACATAAAATGCTACTTTTTGTTACATCTCCTATAGAATAATATTTCCTAACTCAGAGCTTCAACAGATTTATATTACTTCTGTGGCACAAGAGAACTCATTTCAATTTCAATTCACGTCTAAAACCATCTATAAACTGTCATTAATTGCAAGCATCGACTTTACACATATCCTCTATCTCCTTGGTGTTCCTCAATAGCAACCCAAAATAACTATATAATTTTGATCAGTTATGCTGGCTATCCAAAGTGATCGTGTGATCCTTTCTCTGTTTTTTGGGGTATTTTAAAAACCTTTCTCTTGACACCAAACTTCAAGTGAAGCAATAGAACGTTAGAATAAAACTTAAGCAAATAATTTATTCACACATTAATTTAACTGGGCATCTCCTGGTCCAGCTTGCACTACCATGTTTAGGTACAGGGAATAGTAGAGTATAAGAATATCCTTGGGATCATATAAGACAATGGTCTGACATGCATTTCTTGGCTGCAGCTGAGCTCAGTTAAACCAATACTGTTTTCTGCTCCTCATCACCCTGTCCTTCCCACTAACATCCCCCCAGATCTATTGGCTTAACCTAGGCATCAGCACTCCACATTAGCATAACCTAACAGTAGGGGTGTTTTCTAACACAGGTAATTTTACAGAAGCAAGGTAGTAATGACTGAGTGTGCTCTTAGGTTGGCAAACAGAAGTGGTGATAACTGTCAGAGGTGATGGCATCCTGGGAGAAGCTATGAACTAACTTTTTTAACCAGCTGAGCTGCATCTAGAACTACGCATCTGACTGTAAACTTGGAAAGACTGTGAGTTTGAGAATGTTAGCTGCATCTAGAGATTGTAAAGGGTTAGATATGTTCATTACAGATAATACATAACTGTGCCACTAGATAATACAGTTATTTATCTTTTATTCTTAATTATTTATTTGTTAGGGAGTAATTATTAAATTAACTTAGCTTTTTTGTTTTAACATTGCTCAAGGGTCAGTCCTGAGAGCTGTATATATATTTTCTGAATATTCACACTTCAAACATGAGGAGATCAGTCATTTCCAAAACATTAATATTAATAAATTATTTTATGACATGAGGGTCAACAATAATAGTTTCAGCTTAAACTAAATAGTTATTTATATCCAGAGTGAGAGGCTTTAAGTTCTGATTTTTATTGAATTTGACCCTCTGTCATTAACAACTCTGATACTAAATGTCACAGATGCTGTAACTTGTATATAATTTTTGTATTTCAGTCTAGACAGATGGCTGGAAAATGAAACAGCTGTATTTGTTCCGACAGCCTGAAGGCACTGCTTCTTAGACAGCAAAAATTCTTGTGATGGACAGGTTCAGATTTTAAGGACAGTCCTACAAACTCTTGCTGCAATAAGTGAGCTTGGATTCACCTATAGACCCCAGTAATGTCAAAGAAGATAAAGACATGGGAATAATTTTGTGCCAGAATGAGACTTTTTAACTTCCTTTCAGTGTCCGGGCTATTTGTTGTAAACATTTTCTTAAATCAGATAAGGTTTCAATGTAACTAAAACTCATTTGAGACCAATATGATTTTTTTTTTATATAGTCTGAACTTGGAGATTTTATAAATGATTGAAATGTTTGAAAAATGATGTGCATGCACTCTCCCTGTTTCAGGTCTGATCTCGCAGCCCGTAAAGCCAACTGTATCCCAGGCTGCATCAAAAAAAGCGTGGCCAGCAGGCCAAGGGAGGTGATTCTGCCCCTTTGCTCTGCTCTGATGAGACCCCACCTGGAGTACTGTGTCCAGCTCTGGAGTCCTCAGCACAGGAAAGACACGGACCTGTTGGAGTGAGTCCAGAGGAGGGTCACAAGATGATCAGAGGAATGGAACACCTGTCCTACAAGGAAAGGCTGAGAGAGTTGGGGTTGTTCAGCCTGGAGAAGAGAAGGCTCTGCAGAGACCTCATTGCAGCCATTCAGTACTTAAAGGGGGTTTATAAGAAAGATGGGGACAAACATTTTAGCAGGGCCTGTTGCGATAGGATGAGGGGTAATAGTTTTAAACTAAAAGAGGGTAGATTCAGACTAGATATAAGGAAGAAGGTGTTTGTTTTTTTTTTAACAATGAGGGTGGTGAAACACTGGAACAGATTGCCCAGAAAGGTTATAGATGTCCCATCCCTGGAAACATTCAAGGTCAGTTTGGACAGGGCTCTGAGTAACCTGACCTAGCTGAAGATGTCTCTGCTCATTGTAGGTGGGTTGGACNCAAGGTCAGTTTGGACAGGGCTCTGAGTAACCTGACCTAGCTGAAGATGTCTCTGCTCATTGTAGGTGGGTTGGACTAGGTGACCTTTAAAGGTCCCTTCCAACCCAAACCATTCTATGGTTCTATAATCTCTATTTGCCATTAGATTATTTTAAAACATCTTATTCTCTGAGGTCATTTGCTGATGAGACAACACAGAGCTAAACATGTTTGACCTTAATATGACTATTCTTCAGATCTAGGTATGAAGAATTTGATTGCTACAGAAATGTCACTCCGAGAAATTTGTGAATTACACACAACAGGACTGAAAGGTATTAGAAAATTTTTGTGAAAAACAGGTTAACTAGACCCTACAGAGCAAGTTAGAAAGAATAACTATAGAAAGGTAACGTCTCTTTTATTGCAACGAAGCAACAACTGTGATGAAAAATATACATGGATTCTAAAAAACATTTAGCAAAATTTAATGAGAAAAACAGCAACACTAATGCTTTGTTAAGGCTATAACTGCATGGGGTAATAAGCACTCAGTAAAGTACTAAATATTAAATTGAATACATTGATTAAGATCAACACAGTAAAAGAATTGTTATACTGTGTAAGAGAAAAAATGGGAATTTCAGAATACTGAAACCAATACAAATCATAGTACAGAAGAGGAATCAGTGCAGACCTTAAAGACAATTTGTCATAAACATATCATTGCTGCAGACATCTAGATTACATATTGATGCAATGACAGAATGACTCAAAATTCTGGCTTTTAATGAGAAAATATATGAAATTATACAAAATTCCAGCTGCCCAACCAGAAAAAGCATTCTCCAAGAGTCATCCTGGACTTTCATTATGGCATGGACATCCTGAATTGTAAATCTTCTATGCTTGAAAGACAACATATCAAAATAATATTCTTCTGACCCAGCCCTTAAATATTAGTCTCATGTAGAGATCTGTATGATGAAGACATGCAATGGGACATTTAGGGCAATTCAAAATGCAGTTGCAGATGTGCAAAAATTACAGACATCTTCTGAAATGCATCTTGTGTAGGCCATTTGCGAAGTTAGGCATAATTACCCAAAATGTTTAAGCACCTTTCTTAGTGAACCTTCCAATTTGTACAAGCATAAGTTTTGCATGACTAGATAAAAAGAACTGAACATTTGAATCTGTGTTATGAACAGATGGAAGAGGAGTCTAGAAAGGTAGTATTTGGCCTAGTTATAAACTCACAGATGATATAGCTGCAGTGGTGAGGATATCACAAGATGAGATACAGCCAACAGTCAAAGCAATGGAATGCTCAGTAAACTCAGTAAAATTTTACATTATAAATTAAAAGACAACATATAAGAACTTGAAGAGAACGTAAAACAAAGAGCAAAGGAAAAGTTACGGCCTTTGTGCTTTTTAGGAATAGTAGACGTACACTTTTTCTACCTTAAAAAAAACTTTGTTAAATAAAACTTCACAGTAGATGTCCAGAACACTGTGTCTGATACTGGCCAAACTCACAAAACCCTCATCAGAAGAATTTCCCTCGCGCATACAGACTCAGAGTACTTATAATGCATTTAGGAGTGACTGCAAATAAAATATTAGCAAAAATACAGAACCTGAGTTCACTAATGTGAGACAGAAAAGAAGGTATAGAAGATTATTTAATCATTTCACTTACAGGAATTATACATGTAAGCTTGAATAGCAGAAGAGAGATTATACTCTTCTTATCCAAAATCTGCCTTGCAGAGTGAGAAGTAGATCTTTCTCTTTTCATTATCATTTTAAAAATTTACACTTTCTTTGTCTTCATATCTACACATAGCAGATATATCCCCTTAACTCCTCTGTCATGTGCTTAAGGAAGATGATTCCATTATGTCTTTTAAAAACTAATTCAAACCAATGTAAAATGCCTGTCAAGATGAGACTTCTGTATTATTACTTCCACCATAATATATTTCCTCTCAGAAAGCAAGATGAAAATTAATAGTTGCTTTTCACATATTGAACTAAAATCTAGAATAACTATGTGAGAACCAGCTTGAAAATAAACAAAACATTACCCCTCTGGTTTTGTTTTCTTATTATGTTAAGTAAAGACACATGGGAAGAGAGCTTCATGGGTAAAAAAAAAAAAAAAAAAAAAAAAAAGGAAAAAAAAAAATAATAATTGCCTGCAAGTTGCTTTCCTGGAAAGCTACACTAGGTACTAAGAATGCAGCAATCACATGTTTAAAATGTTAGAAACACACTTTTCTAAGAAAATAAAATTCATACATGTAGGTGTGGCAGTACAGCACCTAATTCCTTATGTTTGAGAAGTGTTTCCCAGTATATTTTCTTTGATTAGGGCTCTCAATATTAGTTTAAATATGTAAGGTAAATTATAATGTTCTGGGGATATGTGTACCACTGTATTTTTCTCCCATCATGTTTTCACATGTATAATATAATAATCCTAACACATGTTAAACAACAACAACAAAAATCAATA
>VZTL01059352.1:0-26865 GCA_013400535.1 Scopus umbretta
CCTGGGTTGGGGCAACCCCTGGTGTCGTTACAGGCTGAGGTGAAGGCAATGTGAGCAGTCCTGCAGAGAAGGACCTGGGGGTACTGGTGGATGAAAATCTGGACATCTTCAAAGGAAATCCATACCCATATGCAAAATACAAGATAAAGAAGAATAACTTTAGGGCAGTAACATGCTTGCTGGCCTGGTCATATGTGTTAGAGAAAGTCTGTGGTAAGGAGGTTGTTATCCAGGTGCAATGTCAGTCATAGAAAAAGACAATTTCGTGAGTTTTGGGTTGATGCTACATATATCAGATTTCGTGTATGTCATAGATCAGTGAAAAAAAGTTAGGGAGCAAAGCATTGCTGCATTTTCAACAGTAGTGAGATGTCTCAGGTTTCATATGGAGGAGAGAAAGAGACGCAGGGGTTTGGTTTTATTTTGAGGTATAACTTGGCAACCCCAACATAAGGACACTTGTATGGCTTTTCTTGTCTTGTGGTGCACAGATGAGACAAAATAACCTAAGGATCTCTGCTGGGTTAATGAAACCACCTGAGCTGAGTTTGCGCAAAAGGGAGTTTCAGACAGAGAGCTGACGTACACCTTTAGCCCCATCTGTCTGTGGGTAGTAGCTCATTTTTCTGTGTTACCTAATTTTATGATTCATCTAGAGAGCCTTCACAGTTCAGAGTCTTTATGCTTTCTCCATGTACCATTAAACCTTCCAGGAACTTCCATCCCTTCCATTACTTTCGGTTTTCATACCAAAATTGCGTTTTTTTTTCTATCTGTGTTTTCTCAACTTCTGCGATGCTTGTTCTGAGCTCTTCAGCCCTATGAGGTTCACATCCAAACTATAGAGTTCCTATACAGCTTTTCTACAAATCCAGGCCCTTTTCTACTAATGGTTTAGTTTCAAGGTATGGTGAGCTACCAGTGGGATGGCCAAAAGAGTGACTGTACTTTGTATTTCAGTCTTCAGCTCTCTGTGAAAGAAGTGCTGTCTTCTTGCTTGTATAATGCCTTGCTTGTGTAATGCCGCCTTCTTTAGAAGAAGGAGTGGTGGTTTGTCTTTTTCTTTAACTAAAGATTACTTCTTTTCACCCACATTCCCCAGTATTGCCTCTTTTCCCCTCTTAACTAAGGATCTGCACCCTACAATGAGGGGGGTGAAACACTGGAACAGGTTGCCCAGAGAGGTAGTGGAGGCCCCATCCCTGGAAATATTCAAGGTCAGGTTGGATGAGGCTCTGAGAAACCTGATCTAATTAAAGATGTCCCTGCTTACTGCGGAGGGGTTGGGCTAGATGACCTCTAAAGGTCCCTTCCAACCCAAAGCATTCTATGATTCTATGACCTTAGCAGTCAGAGAGGGAATGGGATCAGTTTGGTGGCTCCTGTAAAACCCCAGGTTTTTATAGTGGGGTAATTTATACTGCCAGTGATTTACTGGTGAGAGTCTTTGGGATATAGTAGTCTCCATTCATGAAGTGGCTGCTACTGTTCATGTTAACACGTCAGATACATCATCACGAATGATAATATGGTGCAGAGCCCCTTCTGCACAGTCCTGAAGTGCAGGCTGCCTGTTTCTCAGCCAGCGTTGCAGAGGTGTCTACAGCAGCTACACTGCCATGACATGGCACAGCTGCTCCTCTGAGATTCCTCTTTTAACTGCTAATTCTTCTGTCCTTAATCTCAGACAAAACCCTCCCATTGAAGCCTTTAAGGCACTGCATTTTCTTCATTTGTGATCTGCTGTTCTTTTTCTCCTTCACTTTCCCAAACAAATAAAGCCCAAATCCCTGGATGTATTGATTTGATGACGTGTCTGGACAATTATGTCACTAGTGATGTCCCTGATACAATACAGATATATAAATGCATAAACCATGGTTTTCTGGCCAATTCAGAGACTTGCCCAGAGGACTATGCTGTGTAGATTGACACAACTAAAGGATGGAGCACTTAAAGAAGCACTGAACCTAAACAACCCAGTGATGGTGATGAAGTTAATATACATCTTGTTTAGCTTGCACTGGGCTTATTGAATTTCCTGTCTGGGTAGTCCTTTGGGATACATGGTCACAACAGAACTGAGCAGAGGAAGGATATGGTGAGATGCACCAGGCTGGAGAGTTCATCTCAAGTAAGAGTGGTGTGGAAGAGCATCCAGAGTGGAAAGCAACAGTGGGAAAGGGCAGAAGTGAAGGCAGGGAAAGGGTGAGATGGGGGTTTGTTACAGCAGTGGATGAAGGGTCAGCATCCTGTTTACTGTGTCATTTCTTCCTCAGGCTTTTTGGCCATCTTTGGGTGCCATTTGGGCTCAGAGGCTATGTGAGTTTAGCCACCTTCCCTCATTGATGTTCTCCCATACTTGCTTCCCTGTGTGAATGGAAGAGCATCTCTGCCCCATTTGAAGTCTCCTTTCCTGTGTCAGCTATCAGACTGGGGTTAAGTCAAGCATCTCAAGAGCCCCTGTGCTCTGCTAAAACCCACAGGTTCCCCTCCTGTACAGCTGCTGCTGGCCCAGTGATTCCCTGTTGTGTATTAGTGTGGCTGAGTCTTCCAGCCTTTGCGTAGAAGCTTTCCCTTATCCAAACTGAATTATAGTATGTTATTCTCAGACTGTTTTTCCAACTTGAGTTATAATTCTGTCCTCCGGGGCACAGGCAGCCTCTTCCAGCATGGTGTTACCAGGAGTTCCCTTGCTCCTCTTTCCCTTCCCCTTTTAAAGCAAGGATTCATGCTTACCTTTTTCTTGCCTCTGGGCCTTCACCCATTTACAGGTTCTCAGAGATGACCACTAATGAGCCCATTAATCATGACTTCTGTTACTTCTAAGTACTTCTGGTTGAATTTTCTCACTCATGTGATTTAAGAGCACCTGTCCATTTAAGAACTTTCTAACCTGGTATTTCCATGGCCCAAGCTGAGGTCATTCAGCTTTGTCAGTACTAGTTATAGAAATATTATTGGTGCTTTTTTTGGTAAATGCTGATGTGACGAAGACTTTAAACACTTTTAACAGGCTCGTTCCACTTCAGACATGTGCTTGTCTCCAAAAGGGAAGGCTGCCCCAGGACCCACAGCTGACAGAGGGCAAGGTCTCGGGCAACCCTTCGAGCAGGCTTTTCTCTGCAAAGAAGCCTTTTGGTTATATACCGGCCTCACCCCATGCCTGTGTGCCCTGGCCCAGCTGATGGGACCGGGCGCTGCAGTGTGTTTTCACATGGCTAGCTTTCTCGGAGCAGGAGGAGAGAGCAGGTAGAGGACTGCTCGCTACCCGCTTGCTGTGGTATGGACTGCCCCGCAGACTGTTTGTACAGGTGGTGCAGGATTATCATTGTCAGACCTCACACTATAAAAACCCCAAGTTTCTATGCTTTGAATTAAAAGAGTGATGACACAACAGATTAACTTTTTCCTACTTCACCCCCCTGCACGCACCTATGCTCTTTTCCACAACCTCCATCTAATAACAATAATAATAACAACAGAAAACAAAGTAAATCCACAGCCCATGCAGGAAACTGCTCACAAATCGCAGACTCAGTGTTATTTTTTGTGTCATGCCCGCCAAAAACAACATGAGGCTGCCTCAGGGATGTGAAACCACCTCGGATTTATTAGAAATGAGTATTTTTCATGGCTTGTCCCTCTTCTTCTCCCCCTATTTTGATGACCAGCAAGTCCATAAAAGCTTTTCTGCAAACTGTTCTGAGGGAAGAACGCGCAACAGCTTCCGTTTTGCACAGAAAGGCAAAGGGTTGCCTTGAAAACCACTGCTATTGTTCATTGGTTTCTGGAGAATAGCATTTATTAGTGCACACCTTAAAACCAGACCAGGTCCTTTCTGCAGTGGTTGTTTCTTGGCTGACTGAAATGTGTGTGTGTCTGTGTCTGTGTGTCTGTGTCTGTCACCACCTCCTCAATTCCTGGGAATCCAAGTGGCAGCCCCAAAGTAAGTGGCAGCCCCAAAGTAAGCGGCAGGTAGAGAAACACAAAGTCCTAGTCCTGCGTGCTCCTTGCTGAGCCGGGGGCATGGGTGTTTGAAGGACTGTGTCTGGTCTATGTGACATCAAACATGGCCATGGCTTGGTACAAACCAGGGAAGGCACCGAGCGTTGGAGCTGCGGAGCGGAGCTGTGCCTTTGACCTGCCTGCTTGGGCTTGGGGCTGAGGGCATGGCTGGCATGTGGGTCACTGTCTGCCCCGCTCATGGACACACGGGGTTGCTGTGGGGCAGGGTCCCCAGTACTGCTCCCGCATGGCTTCTTGTGTCCCCACTGTTGGGCATACCAGCTGCACCAACTGCACGCCCTCTCCTCCCACATCTGTAACTGCAGGTAGACAGGTTCAAGACATGCTGTGATATTTTTCTGCCTTATTTTCAGCACTGTGACTACTCTCACTGTGGTGTTTTAAACATGGCAGGTGGATTTTCTTTGCCAATGGAGAACTGGAGAACAGAATCTCATAGAAAGTGCATGGTGGGTATTAACAGGCAAATTTATTTATCACTTCAGCCTTTGGTGGCCATGGAAGTTTCATGAAGCTCATCCCAGGAGTCAGAATTCTTGCCAGCAAGTTGGTTGCATCAGTTTTGGCAACACCTGTCATTCAAGGACTGGAAATTTGCTATGGTTATTATATACTTTTTGCAAAACAATTTGCTTTCTGATTTCTTAGCTTTGTTTGGTGTAAGCTTTTCCCTGCAACCAAGAAAGCTAAAACCATTTTGTTTTCCTTCAAATATACCACTGACTCTCAATCACCTGACTCCAGGAACTGGTGCTTTAAGAAGACCATCAGAGAGTATGAGTAGGCATGTGTTCACACTTGCAGCATGTAATAGCCAAGGTCTGGTGTGTCCAGTGCACAGGTGTCCCTTTGTCACTGTAAATATAGCTAAACAAGCTGCTTGATACAAAATTATGTGTGACAACTAATCAAACGAAATCTCTAGGTTACACGTGGGTAGAGTCCTGGTCCTGGCCTTACACATTTTGCCACAATTGAGCGCAACACTGCTGTGTCTTCTTACTTTGAATGAACCTGATTTAGTCCCTGTTCCTTCTAATGTGGTGGCTGATTTCTTCTAACTTTTTAGACACCTGAAGTTGCAGAGAATGGTTGGAAAATGTATCCCCCCCATGTCTAAAAAAACCAGAAGCTAAACAGAATAAATACCCTGATGCATTATGAATTGTTCAGGCCAATCTTGTGAATACTTAGGGTCTGATTTTTGAAATCCGAAATGTCATTTTAAAAGTTATTAACAGAGCTTCCCAGCCATGGCATTGGGATGATTAGTGAAACTTGCTTGATTTTAGAAAATGATGAGTTTCAGTGACTGAATTTATCCTAAGAGACAGAAACAGTAGACCCAGTGTGATTTATTAACATGGTGGTCATCCTTTATCTAGGAAGAAGAGCAGCCAGCAAACTGCAGAAATGTGGGGTTTGCCCTTTGTCATTTATCTTTAAAATCACATTATTCTGAATAGTTTCATTCTTCCCTGTTCTTCTTTTCATGCCAGTATGAATGTGGTTGCCACTCTCTGCACTGTGAAGTTCTGAAAGTTGCCTGTGGACTTAGACTGCAAAAGCCTTTGTGTGGGTCTCTGTCAGCCCCCGACATGGGGGAATGGAGGTGGGGGTACAGCCAAAAGAGGGGTGTGCTTTTCAGAGGAGTGGCTGTCTCATGGGCCGACAGGACCTGAAAGCCTGGGCACTAGTGCAGTGCTCCCAGAGCAACCATTTTTAATAAGCTCTCATCATGCACTGGTGGCCAGGGGAGAAATGGGAATACCCCCTTCTGTGACAGACAGCATGAGCTTCAACTCAAAGTTTAGGAGGATACAAAGGTTAGGTGTTTATACAGTTGGTTACAAATACGTAAAATGCAGTGTTTAAAGGAATGTGTGTGTGTGCATCCATTTGAACATGGAGATGACCTGTCTCATTTTGCCACTTGTACAGTGGACTGTAAACAGACAGACTTTTTGGGGAGCCATAATCAGGACATGTTGACGTTTTTGCAGTCTGTGCTGGCTGGAAAAGAAATATTTTTGTGAGCATAGGATTTGGGTGGGTTTTGTTCCACAAACCCCTCTCAAAGTAAGCTATCTGTGACAGTGATTTGTGTCAACTCAGAAGTAATTGGTGCAGGTACATGAAACTCAACCTCTGCAAGGACAGGACAAGGTTGCTGAACCTGGCAGAACTGGAGGCTGGAGTTTGTTAGCCTGTGCAGGCAAATGTCCGAGTGTAAGCCCAAAATACAGTATGTGGATTTCTGTTACAATGATGATGCAAGCTGTAGACACCTATGGATGTGTGTGAGAGAGAAGAAAAAGTGGGTTTGTGTGAAGCGTGTCGCAGTCCAGATTTGGGACTTCTGAATATGGATCTGAAGCTAGTGGCTTGGGCTCACCCCCCTTCAGTCATTCTGCCCTTGATCGCTCCTTGTTATTACTAAAACATGCGTGTCTGAAACACACTCTCTGCTAATCCTATCTCAGAGATCTGGTTTCCTGGGGAAAGGAGAGCCTGCCTTTTGGTAACGTTAACATATTGTCCCCTTTTAGCAACGGAGATGATTCTTCTGCGGGGCAAGCGGACCATTGTGACTGCCTGGCCAGCTCTTTGACAGAGCTGCGGGATTATGCAGACAAGCCAAGCTCAACATCCCTACCAGCTTCTGTGTTTAGTTACCGATGCACAAGATGTAGAAATGGGCTGGTAACGGGTACCAGATGGAGGTTTATGTGTTTAAACAAAGACACATTCTGGACAATCAGAAACAACTGAGTGGCAGTTTGTACATTAAACCCCAATTTAACAGCAGGGCT
The DNA here is from genome assembly GCA_013400535.1 of Scopus umbretta. Lineage (NCBI taxonomy): Eukaryota > Metazoa > Chordata > Aves > Pelecaniformes > Scopidae > Scopus > Scopus umbretta. The sequence goes on from VZTL01059352.1 coordinate 6,843, forward strand.
TGCTCGCTGACCGAGAAGAAACAGGGCAGAGGGCCCTTTGTCTTGCCCTGACTGAATGATTCCCCATTGTCCCTGCTTCTGCCAGGGGGGCCTGTGTACATAAAGAGGGCATCACTTTCACAGCTTGTGGAGAGCCTTCCTTTCAATAGGACATGGCCAAGGTCAACTAGTTCTAGAGTCAAGCCATCTTGTTGGCTGCCCTTGTCATGTTCTTGTACATGTTTCTTCTTAGACTGTGGGAGGGAGTGTTGTTACATTCATTCCCACTGGTGGGTCTCTGCTGCAGACTGTAGGTAAGTGTTTTAAACCAAACCCTTGGCAGTACGCAAGTGATTGCTATGGCTCCTGCCATAGAAGATAGCATGAGTTTGGTTACAGCTAAGACTCTTTAATCTGTATTTCTGTAAACTAAGTTGATTGAATGAATCGAAGATCTGTCCTGTGCTACCAGGTAGATGTCTGTGAATAGAAAAATGAAACTGTCATTGTCTCTGCAAGCTATAACATCACCCTCTTCTATATACTGAGTATCTTGTTTGACTGCATATACCGATACACTTCACAGTTTGACAAGTTATATAAATAAAAAAAAATCATCTCTCAAAAGCCAAACAATAGTATTTGCATTTAACTCTGTCGGTTTGGATTATGGTTAAATAAACTTCCTTGCATGTTATTCTGAAATAATATAACCTGTCAGTACATAGTCAGCAAAGGTAGTGTATTATTTAAAAAGCCAGTTCTGTCAGTAGGAATTGAACATGCTCATTACTTTGCAGGAGTACATCTTCTCCTTTCACGTGTAGAAGCCAGTTTTTGTTTCCCCAAATGCCAAAAAAGCATCTAAGCATTTCTAAAGGGGAGAAGAAGGAGAGAAGAGTGGTCCTTGTTGGCATGCTGATGCTTCCTTAGCTGGAAAGGGAGTCACCAGAACAGAGCAGGAAGCTCCCAGCTCCTCCATGCTTCCCTGTCAATACAGCGATTTCCATCAGACCAAGAAAGGATGCTTTGCCCCTCCAGTAGTTTGTGTTTTATTTGTTTTTGTAGGTTTTGTCACACAGGATTTTGTACATATGGCTACACAATGAAAGCGTTTCCTCCACCATAACTGGGCCAGCAGCCTAGGGTGATCCATCTCTTCTGCTCAGCCTAGCTTCTGCTCAACTGTTCGGTATTTTGTTGCATTTGTGTCAAAGGAGAGATGAAATGGATAGGCTTCCTTGATGGTGCACACAATAGAAGTTAGCCTCTGTCTTGACTGTGTTAAACAAAGAGGTTTCTCCGTTTCTTCAGGGATTGCGAAGAAACGGAGGGAAAGGATGCCCGTCCCTGAGGTGCATATGAGTTCATGTCAGAGCTGCGGTCGCTGGGCATCTGTATTCACAGAGCCTCACGCTCGGGCAAGAGGAACAAGGAGAAAACATTCCTGTGAAATAAGTCCTCTCCAAGGGAAGGAAAAGGAAAACCCCACTCAGTCTGTATCCGCTAACTGTATGGGGTGAGCTATAAATAGAGCATGGTTATAATTGACAATGTACTATTGTGTACTAGGGATGGGCAAACCAGGGAAAATACCATTGCAGTATTAGCAGGATAATCTTCCTGGAGCTGCGTTACTGAGCAAACATGCTGGAGTGAATAAAACACTGGTGGAGCATCTCACCTAGATGTCTCCCAGCTGAGACCAGTCTGATGATGAAAAACATGTGGGTAGCTCTTTCCTCTGCCCCATTTCTGTGCTTGTTTTTATCAACACAGTGTCCCACACAAGATCAAATGCACAAGTTCTGCAATGGTTTGAGAGAGACAGAAGTTCTGGTATTTCTGGACCAGCAAGAAGCAGGAAGTCTTAGTTTCCTGTTTCCTCAGCAGTGGAAACCTTCTCTTTCTTTTGTGGCCTCTTGCCATCTTTTTTTTTTCCTGACAATTATTCTCCCACTTCAGTAGTTTTTCCTGTAGCTACCTACTAATGAACAAAAAATCCCTATTCTTGCATGCACAGAGAGCCTTGTAAGGCCAGCACTTCCAATGGGGATACTGTTGCAAATCCTGTGGTATTTGACAAATGTCTGTACCCTCCAGCTTGTGCATTTATGTGATAAGGTGAGACTTTCAGCTTTTACTGTGGAAATGTGGTCCACTATGTAGCTCTTCAGAATGCAGGTGAAACCCCGAACCTACGGTGCTTCCTAATCCCAAGTCCCCAGTGCTAGCCTGTCTGTGGGTCCAGAAATCCTACGTGCACGGCCCCAGTTGTGACCATCCACTGTCTTTTCAAGACCTGTAGAAGCCAGCTGACTTCTTGCAGCCATGGTGTTGCTGCAGTGTCAGGAGACTGTTTTGTAGAGAGCTTGGAACCGAGCTTCTGCTGAACCCCTCATTTATATTGCTTTCACAGGTGGTGTCAGTGCCTGTAAAAACCCCAGACTTCCCCCAACCCTTTCCTTTCCTTCTCTGAGGACAAGATAAAGAGCCAAGTTTGGCCCTTCCCAGAAGTGGGTGGCAATCCAAATGGGATTTTGCATGAGGCAGATAACAGTTTTGAGGTGCTGCATTTTCTATCTCATCTGCTTCACTTCCAGGATGCCAGAGCTACTCCGAGGCCAAAACACAGGCTGTGAGTAAGCGCCGTGCTTTGGTAAGCTCCGTCTCAGAGCTAGATGGAGACCACAGTGAGCTTTTCCCCACTGAGGGAGGTCTGTTTAAAACCAAACAAAACAATTTTTCAGATCACTTATGAATTAGGGGCAACGTAATAACAGGGTGGAACAACTTGTCAGTTCTGCAATTAACATCAATATGTGCTATTTAGCTCTCTTTATAGAGATATAAACACATTTCAAACAGCCATCTCGTTAGAAGAATCATGACTCCTATACATACACACAAAGATTTCAGGCTGTTGAATACCACTCACCATTATTTTTAGTTTATGAAAACAAAAGTCTTAATTATGTTTCCAATGACAACAGCATCGTTAGCAGCCAGATGTTTTTCCCTTAAATTAAAACACATACACAAAAGATTGTTTGGAGGCTTATCTGAAACAGAGGTACACTTAATGAAGTTGGCACTGAAACATCAGTCTCTCTACAGGTCAGGATGACATTGTGAAGGCTTTGAAGAGCTCTGCAAACCCGCCATCCCAGCCACGTGCCCTCCGTAGCTGTTTCTCAGCATCAGTTGGAATAACAGAGTCATCTGAAAGACAGGAATCTTATGTTGTTCCCCAGGGTACATCCACAGCAGCACAATAACCCAGGGCCAGGGCGCAGGGCTGATGACTTTCACATCATCACTGTGGAGTTACACCGTTGGTATATATTAATTGGTCCTATAGCAGCTGGGACCAGGGCTGCAACATGCTGTCCTGGGCCTCAGGGCAAAATGCTCACCGTAAGCAGCTGTCCCTAGCATTTCTGGGCATCAGGGAATCCTGGAAAGTGCCCACGGTGCACAGAGTGATGCTGAGGTGATGGTGCGTTGCCTGTGCCTCCACATGCAGGACATTTTTCCACCTGTCTCTTCCAAATCTGCCAATACCAGCAGGTGGATATTTGGGAGAGAGAGGGGGGTATTTTTTTCTGTTCCCAAAGCCTAGTAGTAGATCCTCAAAACCTGGGAAATGGATCCCTGTTGTGCAGCTGGTGACTGAGCTGCCAGAGAGCAGGAGCAAGCTCCATCCTGTCTGCCTCCTCTCCATTCCTTGAGGCTGCTCCTCCATGCAAAGTGTATTTCTTGCCCAAAAGTGCTGTGTGGCAGCCCCAGTGACCAGCTGCCCCCATGTCCTTCTGCCCACCCCTGCCTGGGGGGCTCCCACCTCCCTCCAAAGCCACCCTCTCTGTGGTGTGTCGTGGCACAAGGAAAGGAAGGGGAGCCGAAACATGGCTGGGGGGGCCCTGGCAATGCCCTGCACTGTTGCAGGTGTGGAGGGACTGGCCTGGGGGATGGTGGCGTGGGTGGCCGGGTGGTGCGTGTTCTCCTCCCCCTGATTTATCGCTCCTGGCAGAATGGTCACAGTCACCGCCTGGGAGGAGCGGATGTCTTTATTAACAGAGCAGGCAAGAAGCAAGTGACAGCCCCTCTGCCCCCTCTTCCCACATCTCACCAGCTTTTCGTCTCCCAGAAGGTCAGGGACAACTGTGTCCTCCAGCTGCCCCCCGTTCTCTGGGGCAGACATGCAGCATGGAGCCGGAGCCGTCCCGTCCCCCAGCGGGCAGGGGACCCTTGCCCACGCCGGGGCCTGGCGGCAGGTGGCAGGTTATTTGCACTGACTCCATTTCTCCTTGGTGTTTTGGCTCAAAAGCACTTGTTTGCTTGTCTCCATTGGCTCTTGCTTGGCCCAAACTGCAAAGTAAGGCTGCAGAGAGCAATTTTTGTGTCCGCTCCTTGTGGTGCAGCTTATTTTTCGCTTGCATTTTACAGCACTTGCAATTTGAAGATTTATCTTTTCACCATTTCTGCAGCAGAAATGGTAGCTATCCCGGTCTTTCAACTTAAACCTGCTTCTAGCCCTGGCTCATTTTGCTATTTACCAAATTTCTTCTATTTTGACAATATCTTTCTGACACTGCACAATCCATGTGAAAATTGCAAGTACAGTAAGAGCATCGCTTCCTGCTTCTTGCTATGATGTCTTTTAACACTCAGCCTCCTTTTTCATGCTGCCATATCAAAATATTTACAACCCATCTTTTGCCATCATCAGAGTGTATGTTTTTAAATTCAGTTTCAAAATTAAGGGCAGGGAAAATTATGATCATTTCCGCATTAGTCACTCCATCCAGTTTCTTTGGTGTGATGAGTGAATCAACTCCCATTCTGACTTACTGTAGGGGTAAATATGTGTAATTTGAGCAATTTTTGGTTGCTCGATGTAATTGTTTGCTGCTGTGCTGTGATGCAAAATGCGGGGATGTGTGAGGAAGTACTTGCAGCAGGCGCATGCTTCTTGCCTTTGGTCCCTGCCAGTTTCTATTTTGCAATGCCAAGTTTGATGACAGCCTGCCTTAGGATGCAAATGGGCTTAGTAAAAGGACAGTTTCCAGTGCACCCTCTCTGCATCACGTAGGGCTGCATGTTACAGACTGGATTTACTTTGCACCCCCTGTGCCGTTTGCCGAGGTGTGGCTCAGTGAGAGGATGGGAGACGTCAGCAGCAAATGACACATTTCACCACCGTGGAGGAAGGGGTCACCTTCTGTTTGGCAGCCATGAACGTGGCAGCAGCGTGGGTGCCAGCTGTCCTTGGTGCAGCTGGGGCTGGCATGTTCCGTCCATGGGATATCCAGGGAGGAGAGTGCATGTGGTAGCACCCCCAGGAGAGGCATTGCTGCCATCAGGATGCCTGACTCTGTTCGGAGCAAGCCTAGAAGTGCGAAAAATTTGAGTCTTGGCATGAGTTACAGCTTGTATGGCAACACGAGATAAGCTCACTGGAGATGATGGGCCAAAATTGAAAATAAATTTCGCTGGGTGTTTCTGTGCTGTCAGGTTGGTTCACTCCTTGCTTTGCCCTGGGGCACGGCTCCGCTCTTTGCCCACGCTGTAGGTATAAGAGTTTGCATTCAGGGCTGCAGTCAGAAACAAGCCAAATATTTTTCTTGGCAGGGAGATTGCTGGCCCCCACATTGAGAGCAGTCATCAACAGTACATGCCGTTTGGCCCTGGGGGGAGGGCTGACTCACAGCATGGAGAATTGACTAGGACTGAACTTGCCACTGATCACCAAGGCTTTTGCGCAAGGCTAGTGCACAGCAGCATCCCTGAAGACGTTAAAAATTTGGCACGACTTTGTCGCAGCAGGTCTGCTGAAGCAACTGCTTCGTTATTCAGTCGCCAGCATGAAAGCTGTGGCTGCTGCTCTACTGGTACGTGCTCGTCTGCTTTCCTGGAGAAAGCCTCTTCCAGTGGCTGAGGATGCAATCAGACAAAGCAGATGAGTCAGGCTGATTTTGTATTTGTGTTTCAGGTAGACCAAGGGGCTGAAACTGTGCCAAAGTAGCAGCCCTGTCTTTTGAGAGAGGCTGCAAAAGAGCTGGACTTTAAGGCATGGCTTTCATATCTGAGGGCTTTTCTAATGAATTCTTAACTAATTGACTTGACTTTGGTGGGAAGACAGCTAGGGGCTGAAAAGGATTAAAACTGTTAGAAATGAACAGCTTTGAAGTGGCTGAAACCCTATTAAAATTTGGATGGCAGATTTCTTTCCAATGGTATTTCTTAACCACTACAACCTGGTAGGGTGAGCTCTTCATGCAAAATGTAAAGGAGAAAAGGGAAAATCCACATAGTGGAGTGGAGTCTCAGGGCTGTTGCCACTCAGTTATTTGACAGCTGTAAGATACCTTGTGTAACCCATGTATCCCACAGAGCTTTTTTTTCAAGAGAGAAAATTTTGTGTTATGGGAATATTTTTATTTTGTCATATTTCTGATCAGACATAGCATGCACCACGGTGGAGCTAAATAGTATATCATTTTCCATGGCCAAATGAAGCTTGCTCAGGGAAACAATCTGCTGTAGAAATTACTCCAATTAGGACTTTCTGCAGCAAGCAAACGGTGATCCAATTCTGTAAGCCTGAAAGCGAGATTGTGGCAGGTGATAGCCATTTAAGTAGAGGTGGTGGAAATTTTCCAAAAGAACATTTTTATCTTAGAATATGCTGATTTTTTCAGATGTAAAACATCATATGGAAACATGCTCCTTTCAGCTGATTTTCTGTCAATCACCCTCTTTCCCCCAAGCTCCCATGTGACCTTACCTGTCAGGCAGGTTTCGAAACTTTCCTGCCAGCCAGGTTTTCTCAGGAGCCTTGAAGGCTTACTGCCAGCTTACCTGCCTAGCAACTTGGAAGTCTGCCTGAAAGACAGCATCAGAGTGGGGAATGCAGGGGCTTTTTGGGTCTTCAGCTTCGGGACATCCCTGCTGGATACTCTGTCCTAGGGAAATGGACCTCATGGTTTCCAGAATCCCAAGCCAGCTGGTTCCTCTGCCATCTTCATCATAACTGTGGAGGGAACCTTGCTGTCAGACACAGATTTTCAACCAGGTCTCCAAGGGCTCTGAGGCTTCCTGCTTATTTTGGGTCCCCCAGACAATTCATGGTCTAGGAGTCGTATGTCCATGCTCCTAGAGTGGTTTCATGGTACTGCCAGAGAGCTGTGACTCCCCGGGGTCCTTAGTGCTCAGTTAGCTTGGCCGTTCCTGGAAATCTGGAAGACATGTTGTGTATCAAGAATGAAGTATGAATTCTGGATTTTAGTCCCTTGAAAATGTCTGTCATTTGTCTTTTTGCCCATGTTAAAATGTAAAAAAAAAAGCCTTTGGATATCCAAAAGTGATCATGGCGTATTTGGTTTCTCAGGCTGATCCGCTTTTAGCTCTGGATTCAGCAAGTATGTGCAAGAGCATAGCTTTAAGTTCATGACTAGTTCTGCTGAGACAAGTCAATGTGTGCACAAACTTAAAACCAGGCTTGTGCTGAACACTGCCCTGCACTGGGCCTATGGGAGTAAAGTGTGTTTTCTACAGATCATAGAGTAGGTCATAGTTTCCTCGGGGGCATTTGAAACCAAAACCTGTTGGCTAATGAAAGGCAAATTGTAGTACTCTAATTTACATGGGCATGCAGCTGCAGACCTTTGACACATGTTCAAGGAGATCATGGCTGGAACTACTTTTAATCAATCATAACTCCTGCTGGCATGAATCTGGAACAGGAGCAACTTCATTAATTCAGAGAAAATGAGCTTTACAGCCACCATGTAATGAGAATAGACATTACATAGCTATTCTCCGTATAGCTCTGTAGCCACTTAAGTAAAAGCAGTATCATACCTACACAATGCACTAAGCACTTGTGTACAGTCATAATTTCAGTTTACCAGAAAATGACAGTGCTCTGGTCTGTGCTGAGTGTGTGTGTGTACCTCGGTATAATATATGCATATTTTATGTAGTTCTGTCACACCTATAGGTTAAAACCTCTTCTTATTCTAAAGCAAAAGTAGAAGTTGTTCCCATAAATAGCATCGTTCTTGTGGTTTCTCACCTTCTTTCACAACACTGTGTGCTCTCATTGTGAAAGGAGATTGTACAGAGCTCTGGGAAGCCTCCGTATGTAGGGATCAGGGAGTGGTTCTACCATAATGGCCTATGTATGGGTCTTTTATGCAAGTTTTAGCTAATTTTGGAAAGAAAGAAAGAGAAATAGAAAGAGAAGGAAGGAAGGAAGGAAGGAAGGAAGGAAGGAAGGAAGGAAGGAGGGAAAGGATCATAAGCTAAAAAGCTGAAACTCAAAACTGAAAATATATCATAGTAGATGGGAAGCTCTCCCATTTCCGAATCACTTCCATGAGTGGATGGGACTGGCACTGATCCAGTCACTTCCCACAGTCCCCATGCCATTGACTAACCCAGCTGCCAAGCAGAAAAGGCTTGTGTAGCCTTTCTGGCAGTATGTTTCCAAAGGTAGTTTCCAGTCTTACTCTGAATAATCTAGGTGGCGTACTAGTACATTTTTTTTTGACCCCTGTGAGTTAACACCCTCTTGGCTTTGGTCACAGTGCTATGAGAAGATACTCCGCATAAACACTGGCAGAGCCATTCCTGAGTGGCTCAGACTCCCTTGGCACAACAGCAGAGCTGCTGCCTGCCTTTATGCAGGCAAGGAGATACTCTGCTCCAGCAGGCAAGGGAAATCAAGGGCCGTCACAGCCCTGTTCTTGTCAACCGTTTCTCAAGGAGACGCTCCTGCTGAACTACTCAGGGTATTTGTACTCAGAAGGGCTCTTGACAGGTTTGCCAGTGCTGTGCAGGCTCAAGGTAATTACCAAGGGATCACTCACTTTTCAAACCATTATATGAGACCTCAGCCTTATGAGTCCCCTTGATTCTAGGGAGGAAAGCCCCATGAAAATGACTTTCAGGGTTTGTGTGTTCCAAGCGTAAGGAGGGGTCCATGTTTTTCTGTGATTAATTGCATGTTTACAGTTTTGCTGAACAAAACCTGGCTTAACTTTGTGATATGAATTATGTCTACTGAAGAAAGGCATCCAATTAACATGGCCCAATTAAAACTTTAAAAGAAATAATCTTCATTTAACAAACACCAGATGTACTTGTCAGGGCTATCTCACTGATGTTATATTAATCATTTATAAGTTCTGTTCATTTGAGCACTTACTTAGTAGATAATACATTGCAAGATTGTCTTTCTGAATATTATGCCAAAAATAACCACTTCCCCGATCCTGAAATTGTTAGAACATCAGATTGAAAAAAGAGGGAGAGAGAGGTTGGGAAGAAAAGCATACTTGATTATTTTTTTAATACACAATGACCACTTAACTTATTAAACAGGTTGAATAAGAGACTTTTTATTGCTTTAAAAAATCAGAAATGTTCATTCCATAACATGTTACTGTTTTGTGGGGAAAATTAAGTTATTAGTCTACTAAAGCAGCACATGTGTGACAAGCGTAGAACTGATTTGCCAACAGAGAGGTGGAGGAATTTTCCAAGAAATTTAGACCATAGCTAAGAAGAATAAACCAAGGAACAAAAAAGTCAGAGATTTACTGTAGCCTCTTTGCATCCTGGACATTCATATTAGGTGGGCATAGAGTTGCAATTTCCCCCTCCAGGATTTCCCAGTCCTCATGCTTCAAAATATACTGCTAGACAAAGAGACCCATTCATTAAGACCTGGATTCGTCCCACCTGACACAAGGTCCCAAATGAGCAGTGCGGTCACCTTTGGCTTAAGACCTGAGCTCCTTTCTGAACGTGCCTCAGCTCCAGCTGCAGTAGGGACCAACGTGACTGTTTCTCACCTCAGTCTAACGTTAGGTCAGATGAATTTATACATAAAGCCCCAGTTCACAAAACTGGGCTTTCAGTCAGTTGCTGAACATTTCTTCAGATGTGCAGCGTGGCAGTAGATGTCAGTGGCTATAATTGCTTTTAGAGACTGAAGGTCCCCTCTGCAGTGGGCCAGTGTATTTTGATGGGATCAGGTGTGTGGCAGTGAGGCTCTGACCAACCCCTGCCCCACTCACCCCCGTTGCTTTGGCCACAGCTCCTTAGGTCTCCCCGCTGCTCTGCTGGGTGACCTTTGTGGAAACTGCACATAGGAAAGGAAAAAAAACCCTTGTTTTTTGGCCCAGCTCCTATCTATTCAACACAGCCACACGGAAAAAAGGAAGGATATATATATTGGTGTGTTTTTTACATCCATATTGGATTTATGTTTCAGAGCACATTATACTGGTAGTTATTTTGCACTGTAGAAAATCTATATACTAGATAGAGATTTACAGATAGATATATGTGTTTTGTTTTGTGATCTGTTTTCCCACTTTTCACAAATGTTATTGCTGTTGCACTGGGCAGCTCTGGGAGGGCAATGGGTCAAGAATGATCAGTCAAACAGGAAAATAACCTTTCAAACCACTGTGCTGGGTATCTGGATTTGAATGTCTTCAAAACCACAAGGGAGAGATAATCCTCATGAAAACGGGAGGGATTTGAAAAGACAAGGTTCTCTAAGGAGCTGAAAATTATGTGGAAAAAAATGAAGATTAAAACCTGAGTAAGGATGAAGAACTGTTTCTGGCACATCATTGCGAAATGAAACCTACACGGTCTCTGTGGTCAGGGAAGACACATTCTTGGTTTTCTTTATCTTGCGCCATGACAGCTAGGCTGCACAAATCCAGAGCAGACCTCCTCAAGTGACGTCTCCTCATGCTCTTAGTTTGGGCTCCATGCCATTTCTAACAGTTTCACTTAACCACCCATCAGCCTGAAATCTTCTTCAAAGATCACAGAATCATAGAATCATAGAATTATTAAGGTTGGAAAAGACCTCTGAGATCATCTAGTCCAACCGTCAGATGATAAATACTGGATTATCTCACCTTCTCAGGAAACTGTTATAAGAACAAAAAACAGTGATTGTCTAGAGTGCGCTGGGTTTGTTTCCCCTGTGTATTGTCCAAGTTGCTGCCTGCTGCCGCTGCCCTGTTGCATGGTTCCTGTATCCTGCTTTGTCCCACTCTCTTCTGTCCCCACCTTGACAGAGCTCATCCTCACAAGTTGGGGAATGAGACCAAGTTTTGGCAAGAGTTGATCAGGGTACAGGTGTCATTCTCCTCATCTCCCTCTCTTTTGTTGCATTGCTCCCCACAATATTTAGAGCTCTATTTTACCCATATAGACATCTGCTCTTTAAGGGGAAGATGTCAAAGTTTTTAGAACTATTTCATGTTATTACATCAAGTCAAGACCTTGTGTGGCAGTGCCTTTTGGGGCATGCATGCCATAATCACTTAATTCTTTTCCCAAAGTCTAAATTGACATTATCTCTCAAGATTGGGAGAAAGAAGGTGTATTCACCTTATTGGTTAATAGTGATCCCCATAGGATGCGGGGCTAAGGGACTGAGCTCACAGGTATTTTCATGCAGCATCTCATCAACAAGACAAGCCTTCCTCCAAACTAATGTGGTGAAAGGTATTTTACATCCTTCTGGGAGGCTAAACATACCTTGGATGACTCTTACTGTTGCATTAAAAAATAACCACATTGCCACAGTATTGTGCTGAATCAAAGACACAGCATATCAAACAGTAGTCTGAATTTGGTGACGGGTTTCCCTCTTTGGCAGAAATGGAGGTGTTGGAATTTTTCTGATCTCGTGCAGTGAGCTGAGAGCAAAACCTGGTAGAGAGTCCAGGAGAGAAATCATAGAATCATAGATTCATTAAGGTTGGAAAAGACCTCTGAGATCATCTAGTCCAACTGTCAACTCAATGCCTCCATGCCTACTAAACCATGTCTCAAAGGCCACATCTACACAGTTTTTGAATACCTCCAGGGATGATGACTCCACCACCTCCCTGGGCAGCCTGTTCCAATGCCTCACCACTCTGTCAGTAAAGAAATTTTTCCTAATATCTAATCTAAACCTCCACTGACACAACTTGAAGCCATTTCCTCTCATCTTGTCATTTGTTACTTGGGAGAAGAAACCAACACCCTCCTCACTACACCCTCCTTTCAGGAAGTTGTAGAAAACGATAAGGTCTCCCCTCAGCCTCCTCTTCTCCAGACTAAACAACCCCAGTTCCCTCAACCATTCCTCATAAGACTTTTTCTCCAGGCCCTTCACCAGTTTTGTTGCCCTTCTCTGGACACGTTCCAGCACCTCAATGTCCTTCTTATAGTGAGGGGCCCAAAACTGAACACAGTATTTGAAGTGTGGCCTCACCAGGCACAATCACTTCCCAAGGCCCAGATCAGGGCTTTGAAGTTGGTGGAGGCTGCTGAATGTGGAGGGGATTTCATCCGAGGAGCCTGGCTTGCCTGCAGTCCTTCCCCACCCTTCCGTATTTTGTGGATGTGTTTAAGTAATTTTCTAGTGTAAGCTTATGATAATTTTATTCATTATATTATTAATTAATTATAGCCTGTTATTTTAGATGACTGACGGACTCATTTGAGTTCAGAATGGAGAGTGTTGTTGTTCTTTATTCTAAACGTTACTTTTCCAAAGGGTCATGGACAAATACATTTGTTCCTGATGTTCTCTCCCCTCCCATTTTTCAATATTCCTAATTGTTTTGCATAAACTGAATTTTTCATAAACAACAAATAGCAATGGTAGAAACCACTGCCACATGTATTATGGCACGGAGAGAAATACATTGTTTTTCTCACTGAACTCATGCCAGTTTTAGTGGAAGTCATACATATGCAGGCAAGGGATTGGCAGAGGTGTATGCAGAAGCTCTGTGGAATCTGTGGGAGTATTTGTGTATGTAGTTGTGTGCAAAAGAGAGAGAGAATGTTGAAAGCTGGGAACCGTATCATCTGACAGCTCTGTAGTGACATGTATCATCCTGATTTAACAATTTGCTTTAAAAGGGACCATGGTATCCTGTTTTGGGATCCTGTGGGACCTCCAACTGTGCACAGTACAGTTTTGTTTTCTCTGTTTTCACTAATAAGCTGTAACATACCAAAGTTAGCATTACCTGGGCTGTTTGTTTGCAAATTAGTTTTGAAGTGAATGTAGTGTTAATACAAATTACCAAATTGACAGCCCAGAAACTTAAGTCTTCTGGTTTATTGGTGTTACAGCATTAGCTATAGCAGTACACACTGCCCCCTCGTATTCATGCCTAAACATTGTCAGCTGAGCTGGAGAAGCCACATTTAAATTGCTGTCATGAGTCATGGATTAATTAAGGCATTGGGAACCTTCCATGTGTCTCAGATGGCACCCTTATGGCCCTGCTCCTTTGCTATTCCCATGTTAGCTGTGGTTGACGTTAAGATGAACAGGGACTGCTTACACGATTTCTTGCAGGCAGCCTACTGGTGGAAGCAGACATCTATTCTTTGGCTCATTTGGAAACATTTCCTTTACAGCTGTGGGGAATAGGAATGCATTTTTGCAAAATGAAGGTTATGCTCTCACCAAGTGAAGAAACTGAGACCTTTGAAAAGCCCCTATGACTACCATGGCTAACTCTGATCTTGGTTACCATACACTGCTTGCTGTTCTCAGAGTCCTACCAGGCCAGAATTGCTCAAGCCTATGAGTTATTAAGACCTATTGGGAAGTCTTATTTTCCTCTTGGGATCCTATTTAGTATAAAAAGAGAAAGTGCTTCTGCAGCTCATGCTCCTTGAAAACCAAGATAAAGCCAACTTCAGGGCAGGTGGTCCTACATCCTTGCTATCTGAGGAGCAGTTGAGACTCTTGTTTGATGTAGAAATCAGAACAAACCTGTGTAATCCATACTTTGACAATCTCATTGTGAGAAGTTACTTCCGTTTAGATGTCAGGGAAGACTTGGTGTATCTGACCTACCCCTCTCCTTCTTCTTCTGTACTCATTCATTGTTTCTTCTCCACATGCCAGAACGCCCCTGAGCATGGATACTGCAAGAACATGTGCTTCAACAGTGCCCTAGAACCCTAGAGTGAGTTTTACTAATCGAAGAGTAAGAGAAAAATGTCAGGGAATTCAATAAACTGAAACCTCAGCAAGAATGTGAAGAATATGTGTAAAAATTCATTCTGCTAAGCAATCCTGAACCTAAATCTTGATTGGTTTTTACTTTTCCAAGAGATAATGTTTCCAGAGTTTAGATGCTTTCAGTTTTTACAAAGGGATCTTACTGCCTTAAGCAATAAGACAATGTTAAGAAAGCAAGCAAAACTACTGAGACACCCAGCATCCAGCAAGCCTTCTGAGGCATAATTAAAATGCAGTCCTTCTGGATAGATACTGTGTAAGAAGTTTCCAATTATACCAGTGGAATAAAATCTTCTAGGAATATAAGAACTGTGACAGTGAGTAGTGCATGTGATCTGCTTCCCTGTTTCTGGCAACAGCTGATACTGATGGATTTTGAACATAGCACAAATCATTGTGTCCAACAGCATTTCCCATTGGTAGCAAAACCAAAGTCAGTGTTTAACCCGTTTTGATATTACTTTTTCTGGTTTTTTAACTGTAAATTGTAGCCCCTACTTTGCTTTCTGTAGTCCCTATTTTTTTTCTTTTTTCCCCAAAACAGAAAACTTTCCTCCTTGTTCCACAGTTGTAAAAATAATTATTAACTACATAGGACAATGGAAAACTTCTAACAAAAAATGTATGTACATTTTATGGAGAAATAAAATTCACAGATAAAACCAATTTAAATAGCAGAATGCTGCATAGTGACTGTACCTCCAGCATCACTGGTTTGTGTATCTGTAGGTAACAAATTTCTTTTATTCCCCATTATAACCATAATTGTTCTGATCAGCAAAAAAACTTTTATCTAAAACCAGAAAGTTAAAAATAAACCTTTCAGCTGTGCACGTTGTAAGTCACTTAAGAGACCTTTGTTAAACAACTTTTTATTCAGCTGTATTGCATGAATAATAGGAAAGTTATTTATAACTTTTTTTTTTAATCATTGCCTTTTCCCCTTTTTGGTAGCTCAAAAGCACAGGCTTCTTTCCTGCTCACATTTTGGTTTTCATTTGCTAAGATTAAGTGTTTGATTTTATTTTTTTTTTTTTTTTCTTTTCTTGGTAATGCAGTTTCGGAAGATCTGTGCTGTTTCCATGTGCTCCTAAACTTGTAATTAATTTTTCAGACCAATAGATCCAACAGTACATAGAAGTATTAGTCTTAAAAAACAAGGCCAAGTGTGCACAGCATCAAAGAGCATCCATAAAAAGAGTAACCAGGGCCTGGAGTGTGAGCAGGGAAATACGGGTCTGCCTTGGCTCTAGCCAGCTGTGACCAGGTGTCTTCATTTCTTCTTCCCTTTCCACAAGTTCCTCCTTGGTAATACAATGAGATACTTTCGTGATGTGAGAGAAGTTGGGAACTGCTGCCTTGGGAAAAGTATGAAGCGAGCAGACCCTAACATGATCAGTGATGGGACAGGCAGCCATCACGTTAGGTTTCAGACTTACTGGGTCCATTGGAATAAAAGCGTACTTCACGAGGCCAATATTCCTGACACAGCAGAACACAACTATCTCAACTAGGGGTAAAAACATCTTTCTTCCTTGTTTGCTTTTAAACTGGTTCTGTGAGAAGGTTTGAATTTTACAGAGAATGCTGGTTTTGTGGCATGGCAGCTTTGTGGCATGACAGAGTCAGGGGACTGTGGTCGTTGCCTGTCTGCCTTGGATAAAAGAGATTGGAAACCAGTTTTCGAAAGTGGTAAACTTTCGATAAAACAGTAACTGCTTTATCACAATGATGGGAGGCTCTTCTGGATTGCAGCGGGTTTCCCTGGAGGCAGGCATGCATCTGATCTGTTTTTCCATCCCTCTGTCAGTCGACAGCAGTGCTTTGTTGCAAGACACCATTAAACTTCTCCTGGCAGCGGAGACAGAGATAGCTGCAGATTTCCCTTGAAGTCTGTCCAAGCCCCCTTTGGCCAGGCCTGTGAGCTATGCATGCAGGGAATCTCCAAGTCCCTTGGAAGCAGAGAAAGCCTGAAACATTCCTCCAAAATTTATTAACTTTTTCTACAACTTCACATTTTGGTAGTGGCATGGCCCTTCTGGATTTCACACTGCTATCTTTACTGGCTGCGGAGAACCTTTCTAGTTTTGTGGTTAACATTAATAACAGAACATAAAAATATCTGGTTTATGTTTGCAGCCTGTGAGTAAATCAAGACTGCATCTGTGAGTACCCCCTCAGGCTGCACCAGCGCACACTGCTTTCGGAAGACTGCTCCACCTCTCTCGATCCAGCCCCAGCACCTTGTCTTCGGGCTCTCAGACCTTACACATACACCAGTGCTCTTGGCTTCTTCTCCTTCTATGAGATAGGGTGATGCTGTAGGACTTTATCCTCTCCTGGATGGGTGAGGGTATGATGGCTCACGTCCACACGGTGTTTGCAGAGCAGGGAGTCCCACCTGCTTGGTGCTGAGGGGAACTCATCTCCTTCCCCAGACAAACCTGGGCCACCCCTGTCTGATGGTGCAGGCAGTGGGGTGAGCCCTTGCCACAGAACCACCACTGTGGTACAAGTTGTGAACACTGTGTTCTCCCACAGGAGAACACTGCTTTTTCGCTCATTCCTCTTTCCTACCATGTGACTAAGTGGGACACGTTTGCTCCTTGTCAGTAGGAGAAGAGGACGCTGACCAGAGAAGGAGTGAGTTTATCAGGGAACGTATCTGACCACGTCCTTGGAGTCCAGACGATGAGAAAGTGCTTAGAAATATCTCGTTTCCTCACTTCCTTTCCTACTTCCCATGACAATTGTTTATCAGTTTGTCTTCCCCTGAATAATACAGGAATGATAAAGGATGCCTTTTAGTTAGAAAAATAGAACTCTCTCAGTTTTTCAGCATAAGCCAGATTTATGAAAATTATAATTATAGCATTAAATACTGCCATTCTAGTCCTATATTAACTCTGCAGGAAAAAATTGTATCCAAGCAACTCACAGGAAACTGATGCTAAACTGTTAATCTCCATTCATTTCAAACAGTAGCATATCTGTGCATGTATCCTACCTTGAAGAACTGCTGGTTTCTATAGTACTTTCTCTCCCGGAGCATCGGCAAACCTTAGGAGTACTGTTTTCTTCCAGAAAGAGAAATAAAATTAAGTCAAATCTTTGCAACAAGTTAATGGCAAGTTGGGAGCAAGTCATTTGTATCCTCCAACCATGTTTTGAACCTCATACTGGAGTGGTCTGTCTTCCACTCTGGCTTTTGTGAACCAGTCCTCTTCCCGAAAGGCAATGTTTTGATATAATGGCAAAACAATGAGTTGAAGAGGGCAAAGGGTTCCTTGATGTCTGTGAGATAAATGGGAGGCAATATGCTTCAAGGGAGGTCCTGCGGTGATTTACAGTGGGCAGCAGTTGTTAATAGGCCAACATTAGCTTTCTACTTCTCCAATAAATGTGTTGGATTGGAATGCAAGTGTGCAGTCCCAGTGTCAGCTTTATGACCCAAGAAACGTATGCTATTGAAAGTACAACTGCTTTCTGAGTCCACTTGTGTTGGCTGCCTATCTTTCTTCTTGATAGATCTCTTCCCTTGATGACCCTGCTGAGGCTTGTTATTTTCTATGCTGTCTCCATTCTGATGTCCATTTATTGGTTGTGCTCAGGCCAGCAGGTATGTGACAGAGAGAAATATTTGTAAGGAGGCTATGCAACAGCTTTCGTGTCTGCAAGCAATGATCAGGGATAACCACAGCTTGGAGCTTTCCTCAGGTGGGGTGTGTGCATGCATTTGTGTGTGTGTGAATACTATTGTTTGCCTAATTTGAGTAAGACATTACTACAACTATTTATGAAAATGTTTGCCTACCGGGCAGCATAGATTATGCTGACAGCCAGACTCCTTGTTTTTCCATACTTATTTTGAGAAGGAGGCAAAAGCCTTTAAAATCTTTCATCAGTGTTCTTTTCTTCATGGTCCAGTGGCCTGTGATGCTATTTATTATAGTGTAATACTGCTTTCAGGTAAGGGATGTGAATTTGTTTTGTGTCCCCAACGTCCTCCTGTACTCTGGCAGTGGCTGGAGATGCTGAAGAGGCAATACCCTTGAAATGATGACTCCTCTCATGTTTGGTCTTTTTTTATTACTGGATTCCCAGCTGATTAAGGCTGGCAGAGATGGGGCTTGTTGAGCTGGACCTGGTAACATAGCAGAATGTGTGAAGGAGTATAAAGGGAACAAGAACAAGATGGACACATATCAGAGAAGGCAATTTTTTTCTAGAAGCTTGTCAGTGAGGTGAGAACAAGGAGTATTATGAGGAGCCCGAGAACAACAGCAGCAAAAGTCAGCTAATGCAAAATAAATACTTAAGAAAGTTCAACCAGCAAACAAAGGTGCTGTAAAACATCATGTACATGACTGGTCATTGACTTTTCCCAAGAACAGTGTCACCGCTAGTCTGGGCTGGTTCCTACAGACCAATGACTCTTCCACCTGCCCATCCAAGCTCTGCCCACGTGCAGTCTAATGTAAGGGCTTTCCTCAGGAAGCCTGTCTTTGTGTAGAGACTGGATGTCTGAAAATATGAATAATCCCCCAAAACCAAACCCAATCAAAACGCTTAACTGCATACATGACTTTCCACCTTGAGAGCAGATAGGAGAGGATGAAGCACACGTACCAGATGACAGGCACATTGCTGGGTGCATTGTTGGAGGGATTCAAGTATTCTGCTGATGGGGTAGGACTGGAAGTTGCAGGGAGGTGGGGTAATGCAGAAAAGATGTGAAAGACAGCCATTACTTTTGATGATGGATGTTTGTCCTTCCACACCAGTCAAAGCTCTGTATTTGACTGGCTTTAGAGTTTCGATGTTTTGAAGAAGAGATATTTTCCTGTGAGGAGGAAGAGGAGCAGATGAATTTGACAGCTGCTTAAAGTGGAGCATGCATTAATTTTTAAAATGTTTCATAATTTATTATTTTTAGTCTATTTTAAAAAAAGTCTTGTGCCCACAGAAACACTGAAGTAGTTGTGTTGATCATAGATGGCGATTTACCATAAGAAAACAAAATCTAGTGTCTCTCGTTTCCTGAAACTCATTGATACCTGTGTCACTGGAACTGAGGCTGGGAGAAGGGAAGAGAAAAAAAATATATCAAAATACTGTTCAGCTTGTTAATGAGATAGGATTTTCTGATGGGGAAAATTCACAGGGTATGGAGGAGGGAAAGCAAGCTTCCTTTTCATGTTATTCATCTGTTCAATAAATTGAATTGTTTAGGAGGGGCTGCTATTGGTGACAGCAGAGACCCTTTCTTGTTCTCTCCATCTCCGTGTCTCCCCCTGCCTTGGCACACCCAAAGAACTGTGTTCTGAATGCTCTCTGTTTGTCATAGCCTCCAAGGAGATTAGGTTTTCCTGCCAGAAGAGAAAAGGGAATTCCCTGCCACACGTACATTTGCGCTCAGGGATGACCATGCAGAGCAGACGTGCACAATTCATTCAGAAACACCGTTCTGAATTGGGATGTTTAAAAAGTGCTTACTCCCATCCTTGGTGAAGCTCAGCAGTGACTCGAGCAGGAGGCCACTTGCAGCAGAGAAACTGCAGTTCCAGGAGACCTTTTGGAAGAAATTGATAATTGAGCAAAACCCAGAGAGGGACCCTCTCCTTCCCTCATGAGGAAGTGTCTAGGCTTCAGCGTACGCTTGTTAGTACTGCAGTGCCCTGAGGACACGCAGTATCTAGGAGTTAATGTGGAGTGGTGTGGATTAATAATTGTTCAGTTTTCTAATGTGGCAATGTAAAAAAAAAATAAGTCCTTAATGGGGATTATTGTCTTGGTTGTGTAAATATGTAGTTAGCTATCCTTAAAATGCATATTACCAGCCTCTTTGGAATCATTGCATTCTCTCATGTAAATATGTATTTAGGGCATTCTTTAAATGCAGGGGTTTGCCCTGATTATGTAAATATGCTTGTACACTAAAAATGCCAATTTCTCCTTCACCTCCCCCCC
>VZTL01059352.1:26902-56665 GCA_013400535.1 Scopus umbretta
CCCCCAGCTTTTTTTCTTTTTTAGAATATGTAAGTGAATTTCATGCTTAAGAAAGTGAGGAAGTAATAGCACAGAATGGCTAAGAATATTTAGGGCAGGTCCTACACAGTCTTTCTCCAAGCGCCTGTCAGTCCACCTAATACAGCTATCTCTGTATTCCAGTCCTTGTTTTTTGCTGAGCTCGTTCATTAAGACTGTCAAAACTACCAGACTGGAAATTACCAGGCTGGCATTTTGGGCACAATCGACACGTTTTCTGTACCTCATGAGCTGGAATACAAAGCTTTCTTTATAGAAATATAATGTTCTTCTAATGACAGTACAGATAGTAGCCATAAATTTCACTCCTTTACATCAGCAGAGAACTTGAATTCCTTTATCTTGCCTTGACTCTTATTAATCCCTTTTCTTCAATATTATCCTGAGTCAGTTTATTCCACTGATTAATCATACCAGTCAAATTGCAAGAATGGAAGGAGCCAGTGGAAATAATTTTCGTTTTTTCTTAACTGTCTAAAAGTATCTAAGATGTCCTCTAGAGACAGTGAAGAAAGACAAGTACCTCTCAAGAGTGATCCGGCCCGTCCTAAAACAGGTGGGATGAACTCTGCTGGGGAGGTGCATGTCTTTGACTATGGAAAACCTTGTCTGAACCTAGGCTGAACTTTTAAGCAGGTGAAATAAATCCCATCACTTCTGCTCACTCAGTTTTATGGTACCTAAACTCTGTATAGGGGCAAGGACTCCCCATGGCTGCTGCATGGGGAGAATTCCTTTGGTGGTGCACCCAAAGGTCCTGGTCTTTTGATGACCCAGAGTAGCAATGGCATTAGATTGCAGAGTGTCTCCCCTGGTGCAGGGGTACCCACGTACACCTGCATTTCCTTCCTTCCTTCCTTTAGAAACCAGAATCTTGGAAGACGGAAGAGTGGGTGGTGAGTCAGGTGGAGCTTGCCATTATCTCACCCCAGCATGCAGTCAGGACATTTCCAGGGTTTTGGGAATTACTCTGAGTCCCACTGTTTACAAGACAGCGGCTGGTTTGGGTCTCGCTTGAGGTTGGCACAGTGCTGTCTCTGGCCCATAATCCCCATGGGGCCCACACTGGAGCACCGCAGGCAGCTCAACTGGTCTGCCCACAGATGACTGAGTGCACTGTAGTTTGCTACACTGGTTGGTGACTTTATAACCTGCCCTGACGTGAGAGGGACATTCAGTACAGCCCATCAGCTCCGTTCCAGTGCTAACCAGGTGATCCACAAGGAACAAAAAAGAGGCAATCCTCCCGTTCATCCCACAGCCTGCTCTGTGTGTCTGCATACTTCTTCAATTGTACTCGATCTGAAAAATTTATGGAGAGAAGAAATACAGGAAACTAAGAAAACGTTTATTAAAAAAAATACAACAGCCATAAATTCTTTTTTTAAAAAAGAAAACCTACAATAATACATTCTTTAGAGACAGGCTTTGCTGGCTTGTTTACTCACTGGGGTTTTCCATCATCATTTCCATGTGGTGCATTCTGATCGCTCACAGTTTTGTGGCTTTCTATCCAAGCCTCAAATAGCAAACATTTAATCTAGGGAACTCCCTTTCTGTTCTCTCTTCTTCCCAATAGTATGGGGTGAATTATATATAAAATTTTGTTTGTGTGGTGAAGGGGAAGGAGGGACAACAATTGACTTCATTTTGAGCCCTGCAGGCAGATATTTAGCTGGTGTAAATTGTCACAGCTTCAGTGACTTCAGAAGAGCTCTTAACAACATCCAATGGCTGAAGATCTACCCCCTGGTTTTGGCTTTCTCTGTTGAAGGCCTGCTGGGAAGCCCAAATTAGCAGCCGGATGAGAGAGAGCAAGAGAGAGGAAGAATAAGAGCAATGCCACAAAATCTTTTTATGCCATTTTAAATAGAAGAGCATTGATGGAAATGCCTTCATCCTGGAACATTTAATTTTTTGTTGCAGCTGTTGTCACTGAGACAACCTATTTTGCAAAATGGAGCATACCTCATCCATGGATGGGTAGTATGTTAACCACAAGCACAGGCAAGTTTTTGTTTAAAACAAGAGAATCGTGGGTGATGAAGATGCTTCCTTTTAATTTGTTGTTTCTGATAGGTTGCAGACTGGAAATTATCCCCACAAAGCTGTGAACACTGTGTGTTGATAAACAAATTAATGCATATTTGAAAAAAACCTAGAAATAAGAAAACTGGTTGGCCAATAGAAGACTCTTTCTGTTGGCTTTGCTGGTCCTTGGGTGAGGTTAGAAGAACCTTTTTCTAGGGACAACATTTAGGGTGATAACCTCCTTGCTTCAAAGAGAAGAATTGTGGTTGCCATGGGAGTAAGGACCATTCCGTTTGAATATCAGCTCTGCTAATGTCCTTGGACATGTGCACTTCAGTGAGCGCACGTCCTTGCTTTACATCGCTGATGGTCTGATTTCTGGTAGCTTGTGTTGAGATACCAGCTGGGAATTCAAGCTCATTTTGGTATTCAGATACATTTCTTCAGAAAATTTAAATCTAACTACCACATAGTTTTTCATCCTGGAAAAAAAGCCTCCTCTTAAAACCCTTACCACCCAAAACAGGGAATGCAGTGTCTAGGCTGGTTGATATCTAGACTGGTTACTGGTTGGTAAACCTTGCAGTTTGCTTGATATGTATTATGTCTTACTAATCTATCTGTGTATATATTTAAAATGCTACATTTAGATGCCTTTTTAAGTCCCCGTGGAACAGTTCGTCAATGGATTATGGGAATCATTAGTTAATTTATTAGCACAAACACTGCTGTAGTAGTGGTGAGCTGGACAGAAGGCCTGGTAGACTGTCTTCAGCTCTATTCTTATAAAGTAACATTACAGTGTAGGGCTCAACATCTAAAATCCCTGGTCTGCAATAACTATGGGTGCCCAAAATCTCTCAAAGTGAAGTGAAAAGTGAAGCTAATATTTCTTCAAAGGGAAGACGAGATGTTTTAAGAGGAGAGGGGTAACAAGAGTACCCAGAGAAGAGAAAGTACAGATAAAACATGTTGAAGAAGTCCTTCTGTGGCTGTTGTCATTGCTCAGGTTCAAGAGATATCCTGAATATCCAAAGTCTCTCTTTTTTTATTTGATACCTTTATGCGTATGTTTGCTGCAGTTTATGGAAATACAGGCTACTACCAAAATGCCTTGAAAACATATTCATTGAATGGATCTACAAACATTCACCTGGGGGGGACTGAATGTTGTTGCTAAAGACAATCAAAGCAAATGCAAGACAACAGACAACATCATGCACCTTTGCTGAAGACCTGGTGGTTTCAGCTTCAGGCTGGTCACAGCAAGGAACTCGGACTACCCAGCAGTCCCAAGACCAACATAGAATCATAGAATCATAGATTCATTAAGGTTGGAAAAGACCTCTGAGATCATCTAGTCCAACCATCAACACCATGTCTACTAAACCATGTCCTGGAGTGTCACATCCACATGTTTTTTGAACACCTCCAGGGATGGGGACTCCACCACCTCCCTGGGCAGCCTGTTCCAATGCCTCACCACTATTTCAGTAAAGAAATTTTTCCTAATATCTAATCTAAACCTCCCCTGGCGCAACTTGAGGCCATTACCTCTTGTCCTATCACTGGTTACTTGGGAGAAGAGACCAACACCCTCCTCACTACACCCTCCTTTCAGGAAGTTGTAGAAAACGATAAGGTCTCCCCTCAGCCTCCTCTTCTCCAGACTAAACAACCCCAGTTCCCTCAATCATTCCTCATAAGACTTGTTCTCCAGGCCCTTCACCAGCTTCGTTGCTCTTCTCTGGACATGCTCCAGCACCTCAATGTCCTTCATGTAGTGAGGGGTCCAAAACTGAACACAGTATTTGAGGTGTGGCCTCACCAGTGCCGAGTACAGGAGGATGATAATTTCCCTCCTCCTGCTGGCCACACTATTCCTGATACAAGCCAGGATGCCATTTGCCTTCTTGGCCACCTGGGCACACTGCTGGCTCATGTTCAGCCGGCTGTCAACCAGCACCCCCAGGTCCTTTTCCGCGGGGCAGCTCTCCAGCCACTCTTCTCCAAGCCTGTAGTGTTGCCTGGGGAGGTTATTGTGACCCAAGTGCACAACCTGGCACTTGGCCTGATAACATAGCCTCATAGCCAGCCACATGATACAGTGTTAGTATGGGAGCTGCTCCACAGACATAGCTTTTCTACTCCTGATCTAGATAATTTATTATTGGGTCATTATCTGCTTTTTAGTAACACCTGGACTATGTAAGAGACCATAGAGTATCAATGTCTTGATCTTCAACAGATTGACCTGTAGAAGTCCCTCTTCTTAGGCACATGTCTGACCATCACAAAAAACTCCTGTAACTAATGACAGCACAGCTTTGACAGTCATAATTGATAATGCAAAGAGTATTGTCTCCATTAAGTTCAGTAGGATGTTGCTGGTGGCTTCCAGGGTGGGTAGGAAGGGGGAAAGGAATGTCAGGAGTTTTTACTGTTGCTTTTATTGGGAGCTATGCCTAGAAGTAATAATGAGTCTCATAATTTATGTTTCTGACCTCTGTATGGCTCAAGTTTAAAGGTTTTCTAGGGATAGAAGTATCACAGAGTGACTGGAGCGATTTGAAATCAGGATTCTTCCTCTGACTCACTGCTCCCCGGCTAGCAGTTACCAATGCCTCATCTGGGGCATCTGCAAAATGGGCATACAGCCAGCATCAGAGGACGGGGATGAGGCTTAATGAACATCTGTAAAGCAATTTGAAGAACAGTTCTACACAGGTGGACTACCAGTTTGTGTGGTCTTGTTCCTGCATATTAGACATCAACAAGAGCTCAAGGAACAGGGGACCTAGATTTCACTGTCTGGCTGTTCACCAAGGCATCTCCATACTCTATCTAATCCCAAGACAGTTGACTTTCAGTTCTCTGGTTAATTCTGCTGGGGCTGAGAAGCAGCATGCTGGTTCTGGTTCTAGCTCTGCCCATGCTCATGCCACTTTCATGGCTGGGGTTGTGGGGCCTAGTTGCAGCTACTCCTCAGAGAGCAGGAGAGCAGTGAGAAATGCAAGTTTTCTCCAGGAATTTGGGGAGCATTGTGTTATCTCTACAATGTCTGGGTGACCCCCCCATGGCAGGGTGTTGGAGTAGGTGATCTGTAAATGTCCCTTCCAACCCAAACTCTTCTGTGATTCTATGACATTCATATACCACCTGGATCTGGACAGGGTTTTCTGCCATTTGAGTATCCCTGCTGTAAACAGGACTCGTGCAAGATATGTTAGCTGAGTGTCAGATTAACTAAATTGATATGTCAGCTAGAATATCATGTCAGATAAACACAGTGAATCCTCATTCTAGCTGTTATCGCACACAGTATTCACACTGATCTGGTTGGTAGGTGCTGATTGCCCATCTGTGTTACCTGCTGGAGAATTTTTTTTGGAATAATGCCATTGTATTAGAAGTAAAATGCAAAGAGGTGGCTAATGGCTGCTAACAGGTGTCTGTAAAATCCAGGAATCAAGCCAGCCTTTATAAAATTGGGAGCCAACCTAATTTGTGCCAAACTGTTACAGAAATCTTGAGCTAGATTATTTAACTTTTGGATTTAAGCATTGTTTCTATGTTCAATCATTGCTCAATGATTTCAGCTGGAACTGAGGGAGAAGTTCATCTCACAGTATTTCTCATTTGGGTAAAAGATAGTAGTCCTGGGAGCGTACTAGAAAGAAGCAATTCCCATGAAACCCCCGAGGATATTGTGTGCTTGCTGCTGAAGGGGAGAGTGCCAGAAGGCATTAAGCAACTGCCAGAAATTTCAGGAGAGAGACTGATAGAGACTTCAACAAGAGGAGAACTTCAAAATGTTTGATCACACATGGACAGACTCCAAATTGTAATGTTTACCCGAGCTGATCCTCACCATCTTTCCTCACCATTGATAGAAAATTACTTTTAAAAGCCAGTTTTGTAGAAGAGTTTGTTAGGAGAAACCTAATTGTTTGTAGGTTCAATTCCAGCCAGACTAAGTGTAGCCAGAGTCCCTGAGCCTGCAGTCTCCTATCATCTAGGTCTGTCCCAGCCGTAGGAGATACCAAGTGCAGGAGGAAAGTGGGCTGTAAACTTGCTGCATCTGCCCTTTAGTGAGATGGGAAATAAGTACATCACTGGAAATGTCTGAAGGCCACTTCTCTCCAACTTCAATCAGAGCAGCAAAGGCATTCTGAATATTGTACAAGCGCGGTGGGAAAGAAGTTTCTTCTGGAGAAACTTCAGACACTTGGCTCTCAGTAGGTCTTTGAACAATTGATGAAGCAAATGTTGTGTGTGCGGTGGGTATCTGACTGGGTATGACAAGTTTTCTCTTTCAAATTATAGCCACAAGGATGATGTCATGCTCTAATAAGGCATGCAGACGTGCTGGGTCAGATTTCGCAGCTTCCAAAATGTAGAAAGAAAGATGCAAACATGAAGGGCAATGCACTCCGCTGGAGTTTTTATTCCAGAAACAAAGACGTGCTACTTTGCCAGTATCCTAAAACTGATTGCATAGACACAAGACCTTTCAGTTTTAGGCAGCATTATCTTAAATCCCATTTGAAATGTTTTGCTGATTGTTTCTTTTGCTGTTTTCCCCCAGAAGATTAACTTGTGTTCGAGTCCTCAAAAGACACTTTCGTAAAGCAGCTAATTGCAGAGCTGAGGAAAATGGGTCACCTGGTACACTCAGCACTTCCCTAATTAATACACAACAGCACATACTCGTGTCGAACTGGCTGCAAATTCAGCTCTGGCTGACTGAACGCTAATGACAGCACCTACTGCAATAAGCCGATACTAGTAAAGAAAGCAAAACAGCCTGTTAAAATCCCAAATGGGTGATGAAAGTTCTACATCATCCAGACCTTTTACTGTAATTGTGTAATGGCACAGACTGGCACTCAGCCTACCAGCATCCATTTAATTAGTAAATAAAATACTCCGAAGGCCTTGGCTACATCATGACACACTTACAAATCCAGCTGAAGGTTCTTGACTACATGCAATAAACCCAACCAAAATGTTATGGTTAATGGTAAAAGTCATCATGTGAAAGCACATGGTAAGATGTGCTTTATTTCTACATTTCTTTTATTTATAACACATGGGTTAAATCCCATTTCTGCAGTTTTTCCATATATTTAAAGGACCTTTATTTTCACTGTATTGCTTTTGAGCCATTTGGAGCTTTCTGTTTCGTGATGTCAGAGTGCGACTGGTAAGGACGGCTCCTTGGGCAGCTGTGCTTTCCTATGGGTTATGCAGTTCACAAAAGGGAGCTTTTGTCAAAGGCACTGTAGAGCTTTTTATTGTGAATTCTGACAAAAAGTGTTGGCTGGAGGATGTTGCCAGCCAACTTGTTACTGTGAATAGTCAAAATGATGGGTCTTCTGCACTGTTTAAGCCTGCATTTTCTTTTTGTCTTTAAAAAAAATGTATTTGACCTCTGTAAAAATCCTGTTGTGAATTTAGAAGATACTTAGCCTCAAACCTCAAATAAGTTTTGCATTGTGTTCTTCTGAACCATAAACAGAATGTTTTGTTTTCCCTTCCTCAGAAATGCTGACCCTGAATAAATGGCTCACCGTTCTTTTTTGTCTGTGATCTAACTAATCTACATTTTCCCCTCAGTACCCTGCTGTGCATTTACTTTTACAGTACCGTTTCCTGCCACGCTCTCTGTGGTGTTAGCAATAGGGAAGGTCAGCGTGACCGTCCCTCTCGGCTTCCCCCCAGGGCAGCGCAGTAGCTGAAGCATGAGCCAGTGGAGGCTTCTTCCCAGCTCTAGGCAGGGAGTCACCTCGCTTGCCAGTGGCTGCAATGCTTGATTTTCTGCTAGAGAGATCCCTGGGCACTATGTCTCTATGGAAATGGCATTTCTATGTCTTGGGAGATGTTCCAGTCAAGGACAAATGTTTTCAGCTGTAGCAGAGCAAACTTAGTGTTACTCTAAGGATTAGTAGCATCCTTTCGTGACAGTTATGATGGGTTACTCTGCCAGCCCTGGGAAGCCTTAAACCCTTTCCATGGGGAGCCTGGTGACAACATGTTCCTCTGATTCTGTGTGAGCTATACATTTGAGATTTTATGGTATAGTTGGAAAGAATGGTTGTCATAGGATCACAGAATGGTTGAAGTTAGAAGGGACCTCTGGAGGTCATCTTGTCCAATCCTCCTTTCTCAAGCAGGGCCACCTAGAGCCTGTTGCCAAGACTGTGTCCAGATGGCTTTTGAGTATCTCCAAGGATGGGGACTCCACAACCTGTCTTTCAGTTAAGTCATATTTAAGGGCTATGATTTGAGAGGCAGATTCACCAGGAGTAGAGTGTGAGGGAAGGTGGACAGAAGAGGCCACCCAGTCTTCCTGCATGCTGTTGACTTTACACCCTGGACCTGCGGATGGAGCACTGGGCTTGCTGCCTAGCAGTGGCACAGCACACCCTACCCAAGAAAGCCCTAGGTAAAGTTAGAAACTAGTTTCAGAGGCTGTGACTACATTACCAACTAGTAAGTACACTGCAAGAGGAGAGGACCAGATGGTGCTGAGGACTGATGTTCACACCATATACATTTTGGGATTTTACTGTGGGCTAACTCTAGTTTTGTACCAGGGAGCTGAGTATCCATTAGTGGTTGGAGAACACTGAGTGCACTCTTGAGGTGCACTTTAGAATTTCATTTCAAGGTAAAAAGACATCCAGTTCAAAATCTCCCACTTTGTGATGTGACCCAAAATCTGGCAAGTGAGAATGATTGGTAGATTTGCTTCCAAACCATACACTTGATGTGAGCTAAAACAATAATGCAGGTGCACTCAGAGAGGACAGCATCTCTTTTAGATGTGTTAGGAGACAAGAGCAGAGAGAGTAGCCACAGACATTGCCTAAGTTTTCCTTTCTGCAGATGATCATCCTTGTGGGGTTTGGGTTTTTTGTTGGTTTTTTTTTTTTTATTTCTAAGAGGTTACGAGCATCCAAAAGTGCAGAGGTCAAAATGCTGGTTGCTTGGGAGCAATGTTACTGGGAGTCTGACTGCTGTAAATGAAAACTATGTCACCATTGTAGAGCAAGGAATTCTCAAATAGGCTGTAAAAATAGACACAAGGCATTAGTAAAGCAAGTCTGAATTGAGGCCATGCTGTTTGTAGCATGCTTCTTCAAATTCACCATTGTGGTTTACAGGACTTGAAGAATCTCACTGCCAGATAACCGCCACATGCTGTGCATTGTATATAACTGGAGCGGAAGAAAAATGAGACAGGCACACCCTTTGTGACTTTCATTTCTTAAAAAAAATATTTCTCCTCACTCTTGGTAATAAAAACTAAGTTTGAGGTTTGGATCTGCTTATTATTGTAGGGTTGCTGACTGTCTTAATTTCTTTAAGAACACATAAATAGTTTCATACATACATATATACACACTGTGTATATATACGTTTTCTATAACATATATACTATATATACTTATGCATAGATAGATAGATACTATAGAAAGGATTGACTCATTCTAAAGTGGTTAATAGAAGCTAAAGTGCATCAGCTTCTCTTTGCTGTCTGGGCTTGACCAAGCACTTTGAAATCTTCTCTTCTCTCTCTAGCTTAGGTCCGTCTGTGTCTTCTGTTACATGATATGTAGTGAAGTAACAGTCCTAATTGCTCCTTGTGACTTGCCATAAGGAATTAGAGAAGGATCTGTCCAAACACAGAACTGAACCCAGATCTCAAGTCCTCCAAATGCTGAATCAATGTTCTTGTGTTCGTCTGGTAGGAAAAATGGGAGGTTTATCTTTGGCCAGTAAGAAAGACCCCTTAATTGCCATTTTATCTGGAAGCTGATCTTTGCTGCAAGGCTGAGAATGAGACAACTGCAACATTTCTTCCTTTGAGACTGAACTTCTGCCCACAGACCAGGGAAAGCTCAGCTGCCTCCTCAGTCCTGCACTTCGATTTGGCACTTGCTTGCAGGTTATCTAGTTCTTCATCTCTTCCCAAGAGAGCCGGTGTACGGTTCCTAATAATAATCTGGCACCTTTGGCATAAGTGATCCCCCACATGGGAGAAGTAGAAACCACAAAAGCAAGAGCCCAGAGGAATAGAAGCAAGGCAGAATAATGAACAATGAGGCTCGAACACAGATGGTTAGCTCTGAGGTTTGTATTGATTTAGTGTCTTTAATTTTTAATTTGGAAGTGATTGCACTAACATGTGAGCTAAAAGAGGAGGACAGAGGCAGACTGAGAAAGCAAGAAAAGCAGGAAGAATAGGGTAGCAAAGTGGAAGTGCAAGTTTTGCTGAGTGCAAGTGGAGTCTGGACTCCAGGAGTCCATGAAGAGCCTTTCTCTTGCCTGCCACAGGAGCAGGGATTTCAGCCACAGCATTTAGGGGGGATTCAGAACAATGTCAAAGGTTGACACAGCTTAGAGAGTCTGCTTTGTTTTTTTTTTTCTTTTTCTTTTCCCCTAAGCTGCTTGACACTGTTAAAAGACACAGTGGGAATATGCTTACCTAAGGTTTGCCGCTGTGGTATTTTAACTCACATGAAAAGAGCAGTCTCTTGATTGTTGAATCCCACTGGACAGTAAATTAACTAAAAGTTAATAAAATCTGCACTTCACCATTCGCATGGCAAGCTGCCATTTAAAAATACTCATTAAAGCTGTCTATCATTGTTGGGTTTAATCTTTCTGAATTCTGAACATGCTGGCTCTCTTGGGATGCTGAATGGCCTTTTCCTGGTGCTCTGAATCCCCTGCAGAATACGAGCGTATCTAACTCACTCTGTGGGTGTCTAATGTCCAGGCAGGCCTCTTCTGTGTGCTGATTTGACTATTGCCCTGGGCAGCAGAACTGAAGGGGTAGCCCACTTAGTGATGAGGATATATTACTCTACACAGCACTTGTATCATAGAATAAAATAAAATTTAATCAATTTCTGTCTGCATGTAGATGCTGTGCAACACTAATAGACACTGACAACTAGTTGCAACTAGTTGTGGCTTTTTAGCCACATGCCATATGCAGGCTTGATTTTGTTCTATGAAAACCAGGATGAGTTTCACCGTTGCTTTTAATGAGCAAAAGGCAAATCAATGACAAGTGAAAGTGCAACATTGGCTCTGAACAACTCAGGTTGTTTTTGTGTCGCTGCTCTGGTCCAGTAAGTGTACTGCCAGAGTTAGTACTACACCTACCAAAAAGGTTGGGGTGTTGTAGGAACAACTGCCTTCTCAGGGCCTAGAGTCTTAACTAAATCAGAATCTTAACTAAAACAGATTCATCACTGAATTATGGGGCTTACACCACTGTATCTCATGGTAGCATCACTAGAGTGACATAAATGAAAGTGGAGCAGGATTCAGCCTTATGCTCTTTTAAGTAGTTTTGCAGTTTGCTTGTCAATCTGGTGGTGCAGCAGCCTACATATAGAGCAGTCTGTTTTCTCCAGTACTTTAACAGAGCCACACTAATTATGATGGGATCCTCTTGGGTGTTTATTAGCATTAATTAAGGGTTTGAAACTTTCAAATGAACAATCTTCTGTCTTCTGCAGAACCTGAGCAGTATTATCAGGTACATGGAAGGTAAAAAGCAAAGGAGAGATCAGAAAACATGATTTTTTCAGTATGGAGGCAGTTGCTGACCCTGTTGTTTTCCTATTTGCTGTCATGCTCAGAGATGATAAAAGGTGAATTATTTTAATTTCAGTTTTAGCATAAGATTCACATCTTCCTTTTAAAAACCACTGAATCCTAGAAACAGTCAATTAGCCTTGCTGAAAAGGTACACTTCCAAACAGATGTTCTTGCCAATAATGCTCACCTGCTAAACCTGATTATTTAATCCCTGATAGTGGCTGGTGGTGGGGAGGAGAAAGAGGATGTTGAAGGGTAAAGGAGATTTTGGCATAAGGAGGATGAGAAGGTATGCCACGATGATTTCTTTAGTATTTCTCCTAAGTCTGTCCCCTTTCACTGTGCTTCTTCCCTTGCCCTACTAAGGTTATACCTAACAGTAAAGAGCCAGGCTCATTTATCATACCTGGCACCTGGTGATTTCATAGGGCTGTGGCATCCTGCTGGTAACTCTAGCAGAATAATGCTGCTGCCTTCTACTGTGCTGCTTGCAAGTATCTAGGTCATTGCATCCATGCAATAAACCTTAGTGGGATTGTTCCTAGATGTGGTGTAAAGCGTGACTAGTATACTCATGGAGATCTCAGTATGTGCTTGGTACATCTGTTTATCTTGCCCAGTGGAGTCTGTAGGCTCAGACTCTGCCTTGGGGAAATTCTCTGACAGCCTTGCCAGCTGGATGCATCACAGTTATCTTACCCTCAACCTTAGGAAAATAAAACCTTCTTGCTAGGCCTGTGGTGCTGTGGTTAAGAGCAGGGCCTCTTTTCCTTTGTGGCATCCTTGAAGAATATCAATCATGTCTTGACTTTTGACCTTTCCATTTGAGCAGCAAGCTGTGTACTATGTGCAGTAAGGAAGTGAGTTGTTCTTTGTTTCAGTAAGGGTGCCTGTGCATGCTGCACCTCAGCTTACCCTATGCTGACCTTGCCAAAATAGTATTTGAAGCATTGTTTATATACCTTGCTTTTAGTGGGTCCTTGGCAATGCTACCCACATCTTGCAGCAGGGATGTGACGGCACATACAGGTGGTTTGTATGAGCTATGAGACTAGACTGTCTTTGAGATTCAACTTTAGCTTCTTCCACCCTTGATGATGTAGACCCCTCTAAATTTGAATACCATCTGGTTGGGAAGCCCCTGGGCAGCCATACTTTGCCATTAGTACCTCTTAAATAGGTATCAAGTAGTGCTTTTACTGAGCGGGTCATAACATGTAGAGCAACCAGGCCTGTTGGCTGTGTCATTCCTTTCATACTAAGAAACACCCCAAATCCTTCTCATTTTATGTGGGTTTTTTTTCAGTTTTTACAATTTATTACTTTACCTTATCTCTCCTTCCTCGCCCTATCCTTTCAGATCCTGTCAGTTAATTGGATTTGTTGCCCATTTTGAAGGGTATTCTGTTATTTGAATGTGTTCTACTTGCAGAAAAGAGCTTAATCAAATAAGAAGCACTTGAGTGCCTGAAAGCTTGTCCATTTTTTCTAAGTCTGGTCTGTGGGACTAATTAACATTGCTGTTTCAAGCTGCTCAGCAGCACAGGCAAAAGTGATTTTTGCTGCTTCAAAAGTAAAGGCTTGTGGCAAAAAAGGGGCCAAAGATAGGTGAGGAGCTGAGATGGGGAGATCTGCAGATCTGCTACCCTACCCCTGTGGGGCCTGGAGGGCTGGAAACAGCAACTCCACCAGTGGGAGCAGATGCTTCCCACTCACTTCTTTGGAAATACCTTACGTGTTTGCCCATTGCTTTTCTGAAGCAGCAGCCAACCTGCCTTGCCAGGGCTGTGGCATGAGCAAGGTCAGTAGAAGGACTGGGGCTGTTTCACTTCTGCAAGCAGTGTGTTGCCCTAGGTGACCATCCACTTTGCCTCGGTTCGGAGCTGGCCTTCATCTACGAAAAGAAATTACTTCTCCCTGTGAGCCTTACCTCTGTGGTATCTCAGCTACAAGAGCAAACTTAATCAACACTGAAGAGACTAGCTGAGAGCAGTTGTCAGCCAGAATTGATCTAACAGAAGAGTGAGAAAATTATAATCAGTACTTTAGGATCATTTGAGGCAAATTCTCCAGGTAGGTGGTCATGCCAAAGAGCAGCCTGTAAAAAAAGCAGGTCGTTTTATTGATTCCCCATGTCTTGAATATATTCCGAGGATGGAGGGTTAATATTCTGGGCATATTATAGATCAGAAAACAATATAGCTTGTTATTTGTTCAGCTTCAGAGAGATTTTTGTCTCTAGTAAAAAGAAAAGGGAGGGGTGGTGTGGGGGTGTATTACATGTGTTGCATGGCATGCATTCAGTGCTGTAATGATGGTTAAAAATTCTTTGGCCTTGGAAAACAGCCTGAGGGATGCCATGTTCAACTTCCAGCTGAACCACAACTTCCATATGAATGGCATGGCTGTATCTTGACTAAGTTATTGATTTTCTCAGGATTACTCTAGTGAGGCAAGTGAATAAACTTGGCTTTCTTATTAGATGCTCAGCAGCAAGCAGTATGCAAAAAACCAGTTTTCAAAGTAGTTTATTTGTCCTAATACTTTCCAAAATGTGTGGAGCCATAGAAGAACCAATGGCAGTACATGCTAAACCAGTCAAATCCTGGGCCCCAGACAGTGGACAAATGGCTCAGACCTTTGGGATGGTATCTGGGGAGAGTTAGAATTAATCAGTGCTTTCCAGCACTGCAACCAACTGATTCAAGAGACACGACACTAAAAATACTTTTAAGAGTGGAAGGCTCATCCTAAACATAGGCTTCTAGTTTGAGATCCTAGCATTTATATAGCACATTGAAGCAGTTGATCTAATTTTTAACCACAGGGCTCTTAAAGGCAGTTGAAAGATGCTCTGCACTTAGAAAACTCTGTTACTGCCCTGATGCAGGTGCCTTGCTATGAACGTAAGTGTATGTCTTATGGTATGTCTTGTTTGCAAAGTTTGGCTCAAATCAGGCCAGCAATTCCCATACTCCCATCTCTGTTCCCAGTGCTGTAGTGATGACACTGACAGTGACTCATCTAACTCACGTAACTTTGAACAAAGCCAAAAAATTCTCTGGGCTAGCAAGTGAAATCCAAATGAATCTTCATTTCCATACACCTTGTATGCCTGGAATGGTACAGTAGGGTTAATGTCTTTCCAGGGTGTTTGAGAAGTCTGACTGGTATAGTGCTTCTTGGGGTGTTTTTTTAAAAGGGATGAATATAGTAATGTTTTAGAGCTTTTTTTTTTCCCCCCTTTCTCTCTCCTCTTTAGGCAGTGTGAATAAAGTGAGAGACAAAAAAGCTCTATCTGCTGTAAACTGTGATCTAAAAATTGAGGGGGCTGATGTGGATGGCTGCTGGCAATGTGTTATAAATGTCATTTCTATGCTGGAGTTATTCCAGGAGTGAGGGTGCTGCTAGTGAGGTCATGCCGTTAGTCAACATCCACGATTGTAATATGCGAAAAGAAAAATACAGGGGATCATAAGTGGGTGACAGGACATAAGAATTAGTGAGGAATTTCACCCGCTGGCTGTTTGTCCCATTGCCTGGTCCTCGATTGGCATTTGGGTTGAGTTACTCCATGTTTTGGGTACCTCACTACCAAAGGAGAGTTTCCTTGAACGAGGGTCCCTCTTCAAACCCTTTCCAGAGGTGCTGGGAAAGAGAGAGCTGGCCCAGGCGGGCACGCAGGACCCCCTCAGTGGCTGGGACCTGGGCACAAGTCTCCTTCTGCCCACCTCCCAGAGCTTCACCTGCCAGAGGTAACATCAGAACTCTCTCAGCTGTCACTGTAAAGCTCAGCCTGTCTTTGAACCTTGATTTCCTTTCAGTAGAAGTAGTGGTAGCGTCATCTTAATCTGGATGCTTAGGTGGTGGAAGCTGGCATCTTCCCACTGAGGTCACGTGAGCTATGCCGGTAAAGGCCCAGCCAAGAGCATCCAGTTTGTGTAGGCCTGGAAATTTACTCCCAAGTTGGTAAAATGGGGCTTTGTCAAGTCTGAGGTTGGATGTCCAAGTCCTTTGGCCACAGATGAGACTCACAACTCCTTTTGGTATGAATGTAAACTCATATGGTGTCAGCACGTGGACAGCGTTGTTAAGTGAGATGCTCAGCACAAGTGGAACCATGGATGTTGTGAAAGTTTAAGTAACACAGAAGATAATTTCTTCTTGTTTCAAATCCATTATCTACAGTCATTGCGTGTGTATATCATGCCTTCATCATGGCTGTCAAAACTGTTCATTGAGAAGAAAAAGAGAGTATTCGTGTTGAATGTGTTTCTTTTTCCCATCTCAGGCTATACTTTAGCTAGGCCTAGGCTGGATTCATTTAGATTATAAATAGATGGAAAATGAGATGACCAAGAGAATGGGATCCATAACTGTGGGATGAAGCTGGCTATGCATTTTCAGAAATTTCCCAGTATATTTTTTCCAGTGCTGGTTTCCTAAAAATTAAAAAGTTTCCCCAAAATTTGTTAATTGCAATTTAATTTTATTTTATAGAATAATTTTGAAGTGTTCCAGTAAATTTTAAAAATTTAGTTCTAAATTTCATCTTACTGAATGGTTTAATTTTCTTGTTGGAACTGGTTTTCCTTTCAGCAGAAACATTTTTCTAAGTAAACGTAATATAAGATCATGCAAACTGAACAAAGCACTTTCACTGTTGTTGAAGTCACAACAGAATGTTGATCAAGCTGAAAGTAATTCCTTTTTGTTTGATGGGAAGTTTAGTAATGATTTGGGGGTTTGCCCAGATTTTAAAAATATCACAAATAACTCCCACTTGGAATTTTGACTTTTAAGACTATTTTTTTCACTTAGAACAAATTTCAGTTTCAAACAATATTCCTGAGCCTGGAAGCAGAAGTGTCATTGGCAAAATCTAGATGGTTTGCAGGGAGAACAGCAAGGAAATGTATGCATTGGGCATCTTGCACAAGAAGCAGGGAGCACACCATTTTGCTCAGTTGCAGCAGGTTGAAGAAGTTTGAGATCCCTGCAGGGCACGAGGGAAGGAGAACTGGATGCCTACAGAAACATAATTCAGTTGCTTTGAGCTGTGCAAGTGCCAGGCTAGAGAGGGAGGACCCAGCCACATTGGCTATATTCCCTCAAGTCAGGTCAGGGGCCCCTGTCACACCGACCAAATATTGCCCATTCGGTTGCTGCTGGAACTAAAGCCTCCCCTTTTATTCCACTCTCCGATCTGCTGTTCACTGGTACTGGCAAATTCTTGTTTTTATTTTTAATAAATAAATAAAGTGGCCCAACTTTTTGAGGCTGTTCCTTCCCTGTCTGTGTGCAGAGGACTGCAGATCTGTGTGCGATATAATGAAGGCCTGGGGGAGAATATTAGCACTTCTGAAAAGAGCTCAGGGAATTCTAGTTTTTGCTCTGACAACTGAAGGCAGCGGAGAATTTTTCCTTTCATGTTTGTTTTCAGTACATAAAGTGATTGAAAGCAGTTTCCCAAAGAGGAGGATGGGGAGGGAGCACTGAAAATTTTTAGCATTTCTAATCTGCTGCCTTAATTTCACTGCCGCTGCACTCTCACATGGAGCCAGAGCGAGGAGCAAAAGCTGGGGGCACCCATCATGCTGGCAGGAGATGGGGAAGCCCATGCATTGTGGGAAAGACCACCATGGGTAGGAGAGGATCTGCTTCGGCCAGACCCCGACACCACCAGCATGCTGAGCCTCTTGTGGGTAGGCACCATCCTACGTGGTAACACCATCCTGATGGCCACCCAGCTCCCTCCCACAGCACCTCCAGCCAACAGTGGGCTGAGCACCATGGGTCTGGTCCAAGGGGCAGGAAAGGGGAAACATGGACAGGAGAAGAAAGAAGCAAAGATGAAGATGGGCTGGCAGTTACTTTTCTAAGGGATGCTCTTACGTGAGCTGGGGGGTGGAGGGACCACCTGGGTTTGGGTCAGTTTTGCATCCTTAGAAGCAGCGCTCAAATTCACCAACACAGGTGGAGCGGGTAGAGACTTGCTGTAGCTGCGGTGGCACATCAAAGCTAGGCTCCTCATAATGTGGGACTCTTCTATAATGGCTGCACATCAGATTCACTCCATATTTTTTTAGTTACTTAAGTAGTAATACTAGAGTGTCGCACACCCTGGGATGGAATAAACCTGAGCCATCCCTATAGAGAGGAAGGCAAGGCAGGTTTCTGCAGTGCTGCTGCTCAGCTGGTAACTGGAGGGCAACAAAACCAAAAGCAAAGCCTTGTGGGCTCTGTAGAGCCTGCACAGATACCTATTCCTGTCTGTAGTATTTGTCAGGGGAAAAAAAACAGTATAATACCTGTTGCCCCTTGAAGTGTGTGAGCGGGATATTTTGAGTAATGGGTATTTTTATGACTGACACCATTAGGATGAGGTTGACTGGACCCTGTGCTTTGGCCATAGCTGTGTGGGCCCTCCCCATCTGTGCCCAGCAGCGCTGGGTGCACTATGGGCATTTACTGGAGAGGGACCACAGACCCCAGTATGGGCGCTGGCCCACCTGGGGCTTTGCCAGATCCTGATCCAAACAATTCTCCTGGCCTAGGTCATGAAGTACGTTGAGAAGTCCCTCAGACAACTTAAGTTGGGTCTGCATTGGGCTGGCTGTCCTGTCCAGCTGCAGAGAGGAGCTCAGTTTTGAGGGTTGTCCATCTGACACCTTCCTTCACACAAAATAACTGAGTGAGGGTTGCCAAGAGACCAGAGCCCTGTACCTCCCTCTCGCTTTGAGCTCTGAATCGATCCACTTGTTTTGCGTGATGCTGATTGGGATGGTTACAGCCCCGGACCTGCTATTGACAAACTCTTCTGCAAGCGCGGAACAGAGTTTCCCCTACTTGCCGCCTTCTGCTTTATTGGACTGTTGCTGAAAGCCCCTTCGCCTGTGTAAAATAAATAGATACTAGTCCACGTTACTCGCTTCCACATGCACAGTATCTGTCTTTGGTGTACAGTGCTCTGGAAATGTGTAATTATGGCTGTGTTTGCTGGAAGAGATGACCAAAAAGCTACGTGGAGCTGGGTAGGATGGCCACAGTTGCTCTCACCTTTTGCGTCCGGTTACTCGTTGAATAACAATTCAGAAGCCAGAGCTTAGCGTACTGAAATGCCTCACTGCTTTTAGTTAGTTCTTAATGAAAACGGAAGAACGATCGTGTGTGTTGACATATATATGGCACAGAGAGGACTAACAGCAGCCAGTTAATAATCTTTGTCTCCCTCGCTGCTGGCACAGGTTTAAAACAAATGCATACAAAAACCGTCCCAGGCACGTGTGCATGCAGATGTCTATGCATGCAGGCATGGTTTAGCATGAAGAATCACATAAATTAGCAGGATTATAATTACTCTTTTTAATCCTTTTGCTTTGAACAAACAAGCTTTAATCAGCAGACGGGAAGCCCATTTAAAACCTGAAACGTAATCCAAGGTCAGAAGCTAAGGGTCACCACCCTCGACTGTGGGCCGAACAACCAGGTG
The DNA here is from genome assembly GCA_013400535.1 of Scopus umbretta. NCBI lineage: Eukaryota > Metazoa > Chordata > Aves > Pelecaniformes > Scopidae > Scopus > Scopus umbretta. Next base: position 46,086 of record VZTL01059352.1, read on the forward strand.
TGACCAAAAGTTGCAGTGAAAATCACCCTTTCCCCCTTCCCCCAGGCACCCAAAGGACACCGTGGCCGAGCAGGGATGCGGGGCTCAGCATCTCATGGCAGCCCGGTGCTTGCAGAGCCCTCGGGGCTGCGAGGGCAGCCATGGATGGGGGCACATCAGTGCCTCTCTCCTCGGGAGCAAGGCAAGCAGCCACGGAGAGGAGGGGTGGAAAAAGAGCAGGAAGCTAATGAAAGCAGTTCTCCTCTCCAGAGACAATTGGGGAGGGGTTAGAGTTAATTAGTTTATATGGGTAACAGAGGTTAATAGGGTTCTTGTTTTGGTTTTTTCCTTCCTTTGATGGAGTGTGTCAGTTGTTTAAAGCTAACAAGCTGATGAGATAAAAAGCAAATTAAATATGTGATCCAGGTGTTGCCAAAAGTTGAGGCAGAAGTGTTAAAAGGAAAAGCTTACAGAACTGGATAGCAAAAAAAAAAAAAAAAGAGTATAAAAATAAGGTGTGCATGTAAAAAAAAAACAAACCAAAAAAACCCAACCCAAGCCTTTCATTATTTGTGACTCGGGTATTTAACTAGTGGACAAAAAAACTGCAAGAGTGAGCAATGTAGGCATTAAGAGCAGCCCTCCTGCTGCCCTCATGCGTATCTTTTTATTGGCATGCTCCAAAGTACTGCCATACAGCTTTCTGTCATTGAGTTCCTCATCAATAAACAGGAGGAGACTGAGGGTTCAGAGGCTTGTTCCATGAACCACAGAACAGCTTCTTCTGCCGAGGCAGCGTAACCTACTCTCTGATGTCCCAAGACTCCTTAACATACCTTGCAGCTATATGAAAAAGTTTCTGACTTGCACCAGGTGTTGAATGGGAGCCTTCCAGAAACGCTGGGCAAGTGCTCACAATCAAAGCTCTGGTTTTGCACATGACACCACGGGGATGTGAAAAAGTGGCTAAAATTTCCTAATGATGCTGTATTCATATAAAAGCCAGTAACAAAAGTCAAAACATCCATAACAAACTATTCCACCACCTCTGTCTTGCTGAATCCTACATGCGCCCCCAACTCCTAATGCGCTAAATTTTTAGTGAACGTTTCTAAGCTCTGTTCCTCCTTTTCACCCTGCTATCTCTTTATTTTTATATTTACTGAGCATTGTTTTCCATTCCTTCAGTCATGACCTGCTTAAACTGGAACTATAGATGTGAAGATGACCAACTTTCAAAACCTTCTCTTCACAGACATACCCATAAGGTCTCTGCTTAGGAGCAGCAGTTCACTTCTCACTCCTAAACTTAACAGGTCATTTTAGAAGGGAAATGTCCCCATTAGGAAATGTTTAATGGGAAGGGAGTTTTCACACCGTATGGATTGTCTTTGTAGGTGTAACCAGCATCCTTCCTAAGAGTTTGGGCCAGTTACAAGAGCAGAAGTTGCCCTTATGAAGTGTGTGATTCAGTGCCCTGCACCAGCAGGAGAATTGCACCATAGGTGTTGGAGTGAAGCACACGCAGCTGGCCAGGCAAATAACTTGTGTAATGAAGGAAATTACCAGGGAACGATATGAAGGTGTTCTGAGGTATTTGAGGATGCCCTGTTGGAGCCTGCAACATCAGGGGGAGAATATCAGCATGAGGGAGCCAAAATTACTAAAGGAGATCTATCGGCATAATACAAAGGCACTGAGAACTGACACCACCACTGTGGGAAAGCTTGTTGGGAAAATAGTCCTTTTCTAAGCTGCATGTACTGCTGGGTGCTTCTTGTTCCAAAATATTTTGTTGACAAACCACTTGGCTGTTTTACAGGATTCATTACGTTGGAGGCTAGCATAATCTGCTACTGCTTTTGCTGCTGCCTGGAGGATAATTTTAAAATCTCCCCCCAAGAAAGAGTAAACAGAAGACCTCTGTATGCAGCCTCGCCGAGAAGTGAGATTGGAGCTTCAGCCCATGAGTAGCAGAGTTGTTTGTGGCCAGCTCCAGCTCTTTCCTGGGGGATTTTTTTAGTACAGCTGTATAGTTCAGATATGGGGAAGGAGGAGGAGATGGGATTGCTCTCACAGTCACCGATAACTTGAGAAGAAAGTCCCACCAGCCTGTCAAATGCATCTGCCTGGTCCACTGTGTTTCACAGCTCCCCTTGCTCGCCAGGTTATTAGCAGAGCAGTATGGTCGCTTCTGCTGCAGCCAGTCTGCAACTGTCTTTTGCTCCTTGTTCCCGGGGTGGGGGTCAGAAATACTCCAGAAGAAAGTAGCCCTGAGTTCATAATAATATCCAGACCTGGGATATCCTTTGAAAATGTAGGGGCAGTGCCTTTTCTATCAAGGGTAGAGGAAAAACCGCAGAGAGGCAATGGAGAACTTGTTGCCACAAACGTCTCCTCCCTTTTGTGGAGAAAGTTCCAACAGCAAATGAACATCAACCCAGAAAAAAAGAAAGGAGCAAATGTGCTAAAACACACTGCTTTCCACTTGCAAAAAATTCTGTTTAGTACATGTTTATGGAACTTGTCTTGGATGCTCTAAAAATAGCCTAGCAGGAGTGAGTCTCCAACTCCCTCCAGGAAACCCTACAGATTCCTAGCATAGAAGAACATCTTAATCCTGATTTTCACAACAAAACAACAATTATTTTTAGCACTTTTAAAAATAGACATCAGTTGCCCAGTGCTGAGTTTTCAAAGCAAGACGTGGAAAATGTGTCACTTCACAGGAGTATGGCACAAGTTGCCAGATTCTGGATGACCAGAACATCAGACACTAATATGGTGGTTCAGATGTATCAAGAGGTGTTATGATAAAGATTTCAGGCAAGGCTTGCAGGGAAAGGGTAAGGTGGAAAAAAGGGGCCTGAGGAACATCCTGACAGTGATGAAGGGCGAGACAGAGGAACAGGACATACTAGGGAGCAATGTTGGGCCTGTGCAAATGAGGACAGAACGAGAGCATCGTGCCTTCTCCTGGCTGAGATGCACAAATGTTGCACAGCCAGTTGAAAAGTTATAAAGAGTATAATAGGGTCTGGTTATGTCATGACAGAAGTACAGTTAAAACCTGGTGCTAGTGAAATCAAAAGCCAGTCGCTCATGGGCTTAGGTCACCCATAGCTCTGTCATCTGGACTCTCACAGCACTGTCTACTATGTTTGTAGGTGAGTCTTGGAGCACAAAGATTTCACAGGCATTCCTGTTGTTGTCCGCTGAAACTCAGTAGATTTCCCATCTACTCACCAGGTTGTAAGCAGAGCTGAGCACAGTAAAGCTTTTGTGAGGAAATTAGGGGTGCTGGCAGCTGGTTTCTGCTAGTGGTACTAAAGCTCAGGTCAGAGTCTGGACTTAGTACCGAATGCCTGACAGATAGAACACTGGCTTGCCTGGAAGGACCCACCAGAAGTTCATAGCCTACCAGCACAGCCTCAGCACTTGCTCCCTCCTCTTGAGGGTTTATCTCCTATAATCACTTTGATTTAACTGTCTTGTACTTTGACTTCTAGTGCAGACTAGTCATCTCGGCTCCCTCTGTGGTCAGTGGAAAGGACAGGATTTTCAGAGGGTGGCTATTGCCTTTCTAAGATGTCAAAAAACCTAATACATATTGCTGAGAACATGGGAGAAGACAAAGGAAAGCAAGAGTTTCCTAAGCTGGCTTTGCTGAGACAGAAAATGTAACTATAGTCCAGCTCTTATTTAGCATGATCTGTATCATACATTTGTAGCTAGCTTTTCCAAATGTAAGTATCTCCAACAATGCTTTAGACAGCTACCTTACTCATGTATACTTCCCACACATCCTTTTACTGATCTGCTCCAAAGGGTGCAGCTGGAAGATCTCAATTTGGCTGATCTGCCTTGAAAGTGATGGGATAGCGCTCAGCTGTCAAACAAAGCTGGGAGAGAGATGAGATGCTTATCTCTTACAGACAAAACACCTGGCTGTCTGGCTTTGTGAATGCTAATTTTGCAAGCTCAGAAAAACCCAAACCCACCATTTTTCCCAAAAACTAAAATAAAAATATCTATATCACATTTCCATCAGCCTGTATTTCAGTTATATAGAAGCAACTTAAAATCCATGAAGAACTGATGAAGAATTACCTTCTTTTGCAGTGGTTCCAAATATGTTTACTTAGTATTCACTTGTAGGCTCTTTTCCTGGGTTTGGTTTTTTTCAGTGTTTTGTTTTCAAGCATTTGTAGTCACATCATTCAAACTAGCTGGGTACATAAAATCCCCCTTAATAATCTAAGTTGTCAAAACTAAGAGCATTTTGTCAAATATCAGAAGAGCCTCAAATTGAATAATGATGAAAATATTGAGGTATATTTGGTCTGCTGTTGTAAACATGCCTTGCACATGACTCAGCAAGTGTAGTCCTTGTTATTCTTGCCTTCTGTTTCTCATGCAGTCCTGTGCTTCTGCTCCCCCAAGAAGATGGATTTTGATATGAAGTCTCTGAAGAATATGGTGCCTTATAAAAATAGGACTGACTTACCAAAACAGAACTCTGTCCTAACTGTTGTGGTTTAACCCCAATCAGCAACCAAGCACCACACAGTCGCTCGCGCACCCTCCCCCTACCCCAGTGGAACGGGGGAGAGAACCAGGGAGAAAAAAAACCCAAACCCTAAAACCCGTGGATTGAGATAAAGGCAGTTTAATAGGACAGCAGAGAAAGAGAAAATAGTAATAACAACAACAGAATATACAAAACAAGTAATACACAAAGCAATTGCTCACCACCCAACACCTATCCCATCCCCAAGCAGCAATCACTCCTTCCCCTAGCCAACTCCCCCCGTTTCTATACTGAGCTTGACATCAGGTGGTATGGAATAGCCCTGAGGCTAATTGGGATCAGCTGTCCTGCCTGCATTCCCTCCCAGCTTCTTGTGCCCCTGGCAGAGCATGGGAAGCTGAAAAGTCCTTGACTGGTGTAAACAGCTGAAACCAGGACACCTAACTAATGTGGGTAAACAGAGGAAGGGAGGGAAGCAGATCTATGACCTGGAGGAGAAACCTCCCTGCTTTCAGAAACGGTACATTTTTCTCTGCCAGTTAACATGCTATCACTTAACATGCTAATTTGACTTCACAAGTGGTTTTGTAGGCTTTAGCAATGCTCAGTTTCATACTTACTGATACTTTCAGCTGTAATGCCTGTAACAACTTCACCATCAGCCGTCAGTAAGATAGTTCAGTTTAGTGCACACAGTTAATAGAAAAAAAAAGGACTTTGTGACAGTTGCTGTTTGTGTTTCTCTCTTTGCTTCGCATTTAATGAGCAAAGACCCAGAAACCTCTGGTACAGAAGTAGCAAGCTGCAGTAGTCAATTAAACAGCAGTGAATAATACCATCTCCGTTGGGCCACAAAGTCACAGATGTTGATACTGCAGGTGGAAACAGAGGTCTGTAGCCAGAGCTGACTTGTGCTACATTGTAGGTGGTAATATCCACTGAACAGGCTCTGCCTCAGGTTTAAACCAGCATCACACCTAAGGCTGAACATTAAATATCCCATCGGACTTTCCAGAAGAAAAAGGATATATAAATATACCTGAAAATAAACTGGACCCCTGAATTTTTACTGGGTTTACCTGCCTGTGCCTGCTGACTGCACAGCTGTGGGGCTCAGTCCTTGGGGGTGCTGGGGCACACATCTCTCTTGGTGGTGGCGTGGCTGATGAGCACTTGCTGTAACATGGAATGGGAGCCACGCTCTTCAAACATAGTTCTTCCCTTGCATCTTCCCAAAGTAACTCATAAACTATTGCTGCCAAAGTTTTGGAGGCTAGCTAAATATTAGATGTTTGTAAGCTTAATTGCAAGCTGGAGGACAGCGGGCAGGAGGAACGTACGGCAGTACGCTAACAAGCGTCATTGTCAAACCACTCCGGCTTTGAAAGGGAGCATTAAGGTATCATTTACTCTGTGCCCTGGCTTCCTATAGAGCGCTGCTAATGAAAGACCTCTTTGTGTGTGTGGTCACTAACTACAGAGAGCAGTCAAAGGCTTTATGGACATAACCATAAAAATGAGAGCCTGTAGGCCAGAACCGATCCTACAATTAGCTCCTGTCTGTGTGACTGGAAGCACCTGCTCTTGCTGGGGTGCCTTTTAAAACCGGAGACTTTTAAGCCTCTGTCTGCCTCAATGATTGTTTTTTCCCTTGAGGGACTTTCCTGTGTTCCCCTGTGTGCACGTATCATAAACCAAGCTCGGTGGAAAACACTAAGAGAAAATTGCAACAGGAGGCAAAGACAGGCATTGCCTCTTCATGCAAATACCCGTCCGCTTGTATTTTGGAGAGTGGCCTTGCAGCCTTTGTAGATGTGACTGGTAGTCCTACAGATCCATGGCCACGTGACATCAGTTTTTCGACATCTCTGTCCCTTCCTTTTCCCTTCTGTACAAATGGTTTGGTTTGCAACTTTCTTCTTCTTCTTGCCTCTCCTTGGTAGGGTAACAGTAGCCCATGACAGGAGCAGGAGCAGGAGGTGTTGAAACTGCCGCGATAGTACATGCCCGTGCATGAAGGCCGTGCCTCTCGGGCACACTGCATTGTGTGGCTCAAGCGCCTTATTTCGGAGCTTCATTTCCCTCAGGATCTGAGGCAGAGAGCACGCTGATGCTCTGCAGCTCAAGGTGGCATGTGTAGAAATGCTTGGGCTGTGAAACAGAGCATCGTCAACTCTCGGTTACACGTGTATCGCGATACACGTGAGAAAACAGCTGAACAAACTTTTACAACGAGAAATTATACATCTATTAAGTATAAGTGAAATACATGCACTAGCCCATCTTAAAGTGTGCTTACAATGCACACAAAGGTGACTGAAGAGAAATGAGTGTTAATTTGCAGACATTTTAGACTTTTAAGCTATAGACATCTACTTTGATATAAATCTGTTTTCACGCTAAAGAAATCAGTACCACATCACACTTTCCTCATGTATCCAAATGTTGCAATTGTTCTATCAGCATTCAGTGGATTTTCAAACCTCTGATATTGCTTAATAAATAGTGAGCTGCATGTTAAATAAAAGTTGCCTTTGACTGCCAGGAGAATTTACTTTTCCAGTTTCAAGTGAAATTCCTCTCATCAAATCAAGTCTGGGCCTTATCATCAGATAATGCCATTTGTGGAAAAGATCCACCCATGTGTACAAGACAAATCTTCTAAAAGCACAGCATAGCTGGGCATAGTTAAATAGGACGTCTGCCATTGCAGGTTCCCTTCCCTGCATTCACTGCTGGGCAGGCAGCACTGGCCTCAGCAGCAAACTTCTGGGTGCTTAAATACACTGGGCAAGCTCAATTCCAAAGTTTAAATGTTTGAGGATAAAAATGGGATAAAAACCCCCCACACTTTGGCTTCGTGGGAGATCTTTTGTTTGCCATAGAGGATGCCTGAGCTTGGCAAAAGCCCAGCAGAATTAAAAGCAAAGACTTTCAAATTTGCATTACATTACAGCCCATCTGACTTTATGTTCATTTAAATGGATTTTAAACACGTACCATAACCCACCTGTCAGTGAGGTGGTTATTTCACAATTAAAAAAATTAAGCCACTCCAACAAGGTGGTCTTTTGCCTCCAACAACAAATTGGTAGTGGAAATACAGGAAGAAAGAAGGCATTTATGGCAGTAATTGCCTAATGCAGTTGTTTATTTAGTTCCTGCGGTGCAGTGTGAATTAGAGGGCTGGTTGCTGATGGTTGTCAGTCAGGAGAGAGGAAGGAAAGACAGCTTTCCCATCTGGTGGCCTTTCACCTCTGGGAACAGGAGCTCGATCTGTCACAGGGCGCTTCTCTGCCTCTTAGCGTATAGGTTGGCATCCACGCTTCGACATGCATTCTTTGGGCAGGAGAGGCTTTGAATTAGGCAGCCAAGAAGATGTAGGTCAGAGCTGAGGCTCTGGCAGAGTTTGCCAGAGGGAACTTCTATAGCTCAGAAAAAGGCTAAGGTGGCGTGCACGAGCACTAAAATTAATACTCCAGAAAACTCAGAGTGTTGGAAATATCCAAGTTACGCAGCAGATGGGATTTTAAACAGCCCCTTGGAGTTTAGGAATGTATATAATCAGCATCATGAAAGAGAAACAAATCTGTACAACTTTTAAAAATGTACAGCAGTGTAGATCCCACCGTAAGCTACATTATTCTGTATTTTCATAGTCTTCCAGTTATTCTCCCTTTGCTAGTTCATGTTCTTCTAAATTCTACCAGTTTATTTTCCCGAGGGCAGGCTTTGGTCTCTCCTTGCTAGAAGTAAGGGAAAGAGGGGTGGGGAAATGTTCTTGGCAGGTACTGCATTGAAAAGGCTAAATTAAAAAGTCCTGAGCATCTTCTTTGTCAGAGAAGTGTCCTTGTCAAGCTCAGAGGATACTGGAAGCCTCCCACGCTCCTTGCCTTCCTGAGTGGCTGCCTTGCTGGCAGAACCAACAGTCGTGCCTGAAAGAGGGTTAAAAGGCAGTAAGCCTGAGTATTTTCTTTTTAAAGGCATAACCAGGGTTTGTATTTTGCAGCTTACCTCCCTTAGTAAGACAGCTGACAGGCTGCTTGACCCTACTGCAGGAAGGATTGCAAAACCTCTGACTTGAAGTAAAAGCACTCTGTACCTTCTAAATACGCGCAAACTTGCAAAGAGACTGCAGCCATCCTGCCACCACAGCAGCTGCACTGTCTCCTCTACAGAAAGTTTAGATCACCCATAAAGCCCACCTAGTGAAAAATGGCGTATTTCTTGAGAAATAGCATGATGTTGTCAGTGCTAGTGCGGTCTCCATTTCTAAAAGCCAAGCAGCTTTGCAGAGCTCTTTGCCTGGGCACCATAGCTGAATTTGTTGGCATTAGAGAGCAGCAAGTCCCCGTGCTGAGCCCCAGATAAACAGAGACCCGCAGGTTATGACATGGTCACTGTATTTCTCCATCCCCTCTGCAGTGTTTTGTCCAACCATGTCTGACTGTTTCATCTCCTTCTCCACCACAACCCATTGGTCTGTTGGATAGAAGTGGAAAGCATTTCCAGAAACGAGCATGTCATCTGCTACTGTTTGCTGAAAGGCATCCCTCCGCTCTAGAGGGAATTACAGCTTCCATCTGCTCCCTAATACGAAAAACATGTATGGGCCCCCATACTGCAGAGTCACTGTGTTACCAAACTGCGGAAACTCCTGGAGATTCGTGACTGTTGACATTTGATTTGAGGAAATCGGGCCACCGCTCTGCAATTACTTCATTAGGCCCACAAATAATCAGATGAAGGGTGGTCTGAGATTTGAAAAGCTGGGTTGTTGGAACTTTGAAAGACATCCAATTCTTCACATTCTCTTTTAGCTCTGTTTAGATTAAGTATGGCATCTGTTTGAAGTTAAAAAATGCTGAGTTCTAGTGGGGAGATGTTTTTAATGTGTATTCAAATAGTACGCATGTTATCCACGTGAACAAACTGTCCCATGTCCTTCATCTTGTGCATACGATGCCTGTTGAAAACCTAAGTGTGCGTCTGTACAGATGTAGAAAGGATATTTAGTGAGCAGGTCCCAGCTGGTTCATCTGTGTGGGGCCAGGCTTACCTTGGTGGAGTGAAAATGTTCAGCTTTATGTTGCTGCGCAGCAGACGGTGGACTTTGGTGCACTTCAGGGGAGAGCTTGCTCTGGGACTGCAAGCTCTGAGCACTGATGGGACTCTGGTGAAGCACTACAGAAGAAAACTGGCATGGTGGGGTGCAGGCTGTCTGATGACAGGAGCTCTTTTGGCACTGCAGACCTCTGAGCTGTGCAACCAGACACCTCTGGGGCCATATGCAAGAGGATATAGGACCCTACGAGTCCCTGGGTGGTGATGCCCCCCAGATGCTTTGTGTCCATGACCCCCATTTGCATGAAGAAGCAACTGGTGGAGCGGGAGAGACACCAAGACAAGATTTTTTTGGCCAAGAATTGGCTTGGTGGCTGTAAGAAAGAGATTTGAAGGGAACAGTGACAAGGGGCTCCTTTACCCCATATGCTTCCTTCATACACTTCCTCCCTGTCCCTCACAAGTGACCCTCTCTGCCTCTGTCAGGTTATTCGTGGCATAAAATAGTTTTCTGGTAGCTGGGGCTTTAAGACAGGAGCTCCACAGCAAATAAAGGAATTAGTATAATCATATTAGTATCAATTAGTATGATCTAGTCCAACCCCCTTGCAATGAGCAGGGACATCATCAACTAGGTCAGGTTGCTCAGAGCCCGTCCAACCTGACCTTGAATGTTTCCAGGGATGGGGCATCTACCACCTCTCTGGGCAACCCATTCCAGTGTTTCACCACCCTCATGGTAAAATATTTTCCCCTTTTATCCAGTCTGAATCTACCCTCTTTTAGTTTAAAACCATTACCCCTTGTCCTATTGTGACAGACCCTGCCAAAAAGCAGGGTCTTTCTTATAAGCCCCCTTTAGGTACTGCAAGGCCACAATAAGGTCTCCCTGCAGCCTTCTCTTCTCCAGGCTGAACAACCCCAACTCTCTCAGCCTGTCCTCATAGGAGAGGTGTCCCATCCCTCTGATCATTTTTGTGGCCTTTGTCTGGACCTGCTCCAACAG